>MQRK01216652.1:0-26622 GCA_001938485.1 Girardia tigrina
TCAAGTTAGTTCAGATTGTATTAAGAGATATTGAAAAATTGATCGATGGAATCTAGTGAAAGCCTTACTGTTAATCATCATAAAGATGATAAAAATTGTGAATATAATAAATGTTCTGACAAATGTGTGAGTTCTCTTAACAATATATATATATATATAAATTCACTTAATCAATTTAATAATTTGTAAACAGGTGTGACAATCAACACATGTTATTTGTAGCCATCGTAGCATAAAGGGTGACTATGCTCCCCTGTCGCAAAAGAAACTGAAGCAAGCTAAACTAACCGCTGTTCTTCAGAAATCATGTTCTCCTAATTTTATTTTATCTAAAATTCCAGTGACTATCTTGCAAAGTTACTCTGTGTCGTTCCCTTCACATCCGTCTCCAATCATTTCACCGTACTCCTAAAACCTTGATTTAACTGTTCCTCGAACCGTGAATATGAAAGATTATCCTACAGTTTGGATCAAGAAGCTATACGAGAAATAGGTGGCAAAATACATTTTCTTATTGTGTCGTCAGGGTAAATTAGGATTTCGCACCTATGCTGAAGCCAAATCAGTTGTCAGACCTGCTCGAGGAGTACATTTGTCAGAACAGTGGATTGACATTGAGATAGGATTAAAACAGCAAAGAAGCTTATTAAGAACACCAACATGGATTTTCGAACTTTTATTTTCAATAAAGTTAGAATTGTCTTTTGGACAACTCTCAGCAAAACTTTCGTAATTCAACATCGTTCTAAATTGATAAATTTTAGTTAATGTTTGTTAATAAACAAATTTTTCATTATTTTCAGATTTTATTTTTAAAGTTCCAATTTTGTAATTTTAATAATAATTCTATTTACATATTAATTGTATTTAAAAAATGATTTTATGGAAAGAAAGAGCATTTATTTAATTCAAAACTTAGTTAAAACTATTTACTTTATTTAAATTTTATTATGAAAATTTGAAACGATTTAATATTTTTAAAGTTTTAAAATATTTTATGTTGTACTTTAAAATGAAAATTATACTTGAATAATTATTTATCGTGAACATCTAAAATATCAATTTCCACCTGGGTGGAAGAAACACATTTCCAAATACTAAACTCAACATACAAAATTCAACAAACCAATTTCAACATACCAAATTTAAAATATTCCTCACAAAGCTAAAAGAAAAATTTTATCAACATGCAGTTACCGACTCTCACATGGCAGTTGAAATATTTTGAGCTTACGTTCTCAAGAAATACTGCCAACTTCTTCTGTTGATCAACAAACCCAACTTTTCTAAGAAACTATTAAGATCTTTAGAACAGCATACCTAATAGCAAAATCAGATCTTTCTGACAAAGCTCATGAGCAGATTACTTTGCTACTGGAAGTCAATAGAATAGACATTGGCATTATACACCGTTCTAATCATTGTTGCGCCAATATTTTGAAATTGATTGCATCCTCTATGAGAAAATCGCGATGCAAACGTATTTCTAATGATATTCGTTTTGTGTCACTGATTTTGGATGAAGCAACGCTCTTTACATCTTTGGTAATCATCATATACCTTCGTGAAAGCTTGCTGTATACAGGTGATAGTGTTGATCTTGGTGTCGCAATATATTTCTGAGCTTAGTAGAAGCCAAAGATGTACCCACAGCTAGTGGAATCATCTCTTCAGTTGAGAAAGAGTTGACAGAATGTGAAAAACGCCAGAATATTTGCAAAGGGCTTTAGTAGGCATTTGCACCGATGACTGGAGAAGACAACGGTGTTGACATGATTGAGCGTTTTCATCGTGTCGCTCCCAAACTGGAATGTGCTATCGGGGATTCATTGAAGAGCGTTACGTCAACTAATCATTTTAAAATTCTATCCGATCTCTGCAACCAACTTCCTAAAAACCAGAGGGAACTATCACAAATGGCAGTTTCTACAATCTATGATCGACAGCATTCGGCGGTACTTTCTAGAGCATGGAGATTCTCTCGTAAAGTTTTTACAGATTTTAGAGCCGGCTTCTGATGAAAGAGTGATGTTTGATGACTTAAAATCTTGCAAATGACTAGAAAGCTAGGATTAAACAGTCGAAATGTTGTGGAGCAATTCAGAAAATTTGAAGAAACCAACGGAAAGAATCCAAAACCAGAACTTGATCTTCATCTCGCTGCTGTAGAAACTTATCCTGTATCCTCTGCGGTGTGTGATATAGGATTTTCCTCCATGAATAATATAGCAACCAAAAAAGTGGAATTCACTTCAGACGACAAACATATCAGACTTGATATTTACTAAGTTAAATGGACCTCCATTAGCGTCCTTTTATCCAGTTCGATTCGATGATAAATGGGTGAGGGCGGTTCATCGCCAATTTACATCCTGGAAACCAGGAAATTCTGTATCTTCTGATTCAAAGCGGAGGCGAATTATTCATTCTATAACTATTCCATGAATTGTCATTTTATGTCAACTCAAAAAAAAAACATATAGTGATAGTTATAGATAGATATTTGAGATAAAATTGTTAAAAAAACTTTTTTTTAATTTAAAATTAAAAAATATATTTGTATTTAGAAAAATTAGTTATTATGTAAAAAATAAACAAATTGATTGTAGAAAAAAATTGAAATTGCTTTGCTATTTTCAATTGGCGAAATTTGTTTCAGGGTTTCGTTGATGTTAGTTTTTTTTTGGAAGAACACTTGAAATTTTTATTAGAAATAAAATTGGGAAAATTAATTGGGAAATAATGGATTTTTAAATAATTGATTTAAAAGAAATATATAAAGACAAGGATAATTATGTTTGTACTAATTTTAAGTTATTCTAAAAAATAAAATTTTGGTATTAATGAATCTTAATTTCGAGCAAGAACCCAACAACCAATCTACAGGATCGATTTGTTCTAGAATTACTGAGTCTTCTTCCATTTCAGTACAAAATTTCAGGATTCACAGAAGAGAGGCTCGTGAAATTTTAAGTTTCAAAGTGGCTCTTCGGTGGACTTAATCGGAATCTTAACAAATGTTTCAGTCACAAGTTTCTTATTATCTTTTGTTCTAATTTCCCAATTAATTAAAGGACCTTATTTTCTCTATATTATTTATATTTTTGTGGCCGCACAACTATACAGTCAATGGTAACTATAAGGCCTAAAACGCTTATTTCAAAGATTAGGTTGATTATAGAAATTTTCACCAATCAATATCAGAAAATTGAGGTGATTTCCATCTTCCTTAATTTTAAAGGAGTATTTCGAGCACTGGTAGTAAAAATAAAATAATAAATAACATAAATATTTATTTGTTATCTCTACAAAACATAAGTCTACTCTTGGGTGAATAAGAACTTGTGTAGCATACGTTACACCTCATCGTACCTTTTGAGTGTTGTTTCATCTTATTTTTCTGAGCATTGTTGATTTGTGTTCTGAGTATCGTATTATGCAGTTATCTTTCATTTAAAAGTACGCGCACAGGTTTGAGAAATTTTCACTATTCTTAAAATTATTAAGACGGTTTTAATCTACGTGAGATTTATCGATTTTTATGAACTTACTCCTAATGGAAGAAGATCATTAGTTATTAGAAGTAAATCATTATCCAAGAATTTGTATTGCATCAAACTATATTTTTCGAGATATTACTGGAACTCCTTTACGAGTTTATTAATGTTGGAAGAAATTATTGTTCGATATTCGTATATTTCATTATTTATTCCGCTGAATTTGATATCTTTTAACCTTCATTGAGGATTTTTCTAACCCAATTGTAGTTGGTAAAGTCACACACCTCTAATCCAGATCTTTCTAAAATGAATTTCTTCACTTCTCGGCATCGTTATGATCCTGTTAAAAAGTTCCAAACGCTTTTTCGATACAAATTTACTTAGTGATATTTTCAACAATATCTTGAAGAAAATAAAATAACTCCAAAAACTTAATTCATGGCCTATATTGAACTCTCAGTCCTCGTTGCTGAGAGCTTTCTTGTCAAAGTGAATGGATTTTGATGAACAAATTTGTTAATTTTTCTGATGTTTTCTTCAGTCACGAAAGTCTTTTATGCTGATTTCATTCTCTCAATGTTATCTAAGACGCTTTTTATATTACAAACTAGTTGTAGGTTCTAGTTTAAATTAGGAAATGACTAGGTAATGATGAATAATTAGTAAACTTGTCTCTTAACAGTTGAAGAACTCTGTTCACTAGTTTAAAAATTACCTCTTTCCGGTGAAAAACCAAACTTCCAAGGGTCAAACCTTTATTCCATCACCAGCGTCATTCTATTTACAATTTTTCGGGCAAAAACTTGGCCGGGGAAAATCCGTCTATAATTATTCTGATTAGACCTTACACTCTTTCTCTTGAATAGTGTTACTACTTTTGCACTACTGCAAACCGTTGGAACTAATGATAATCCCCGTTCCAAATGTGATAATGACAATCCCCGAAATTCATGGAAGAATTCAAAAATCCCCGCCCAATTTTGAAATCTCCACAATTACCCCATTTGAGTCGGGTACCTTCCCATTACTCATTTTTGATATGGTAAGCCGTACTTCTTCTGTGTTCGGTGGATCTATATCGATACAACATTCCTCAGGGAATTTAGTCATATCCGCAAACTCAATAATTGACCACGCTTCGAAGAGCTTCTGATAATGATTTGCCATCTGATATTAGAGACTGCTGACACTGGCGTAAAAAGCGTATGCATTTTCGTCTCTGGATTGCCCGGCATACGTAATTCTAGATACACCACACCTTTCGTCTTGAAGCTTCCATCATTTAAACTTTGTTCAATCTCATTACTGAGATTGATAAGTCTTTCTCGCTTCCATTTACAAATGGAATTGATTACTTTGTTTTGTGCGGCTCTCCAGCTCTGCAAATTTTCTTAGGAAGGGTGCAATATCATTTTTTTTCTGGTGACTCCTTTCGTTTTTGAGATGACTTAATTCAGTTTTGTGCTTATTTAAACAGATTCCTTTAAAGGTGTCATTTTGATCTTCTAGTACTTTTCCAGCAGTGATTTAACAACTTTCATTGTGTTTTCCCATCCTGGTCCTGCTTCCTTAATATTTCGATGAAGCTCGGAAGACAAATTTTCACGGTCTAGAGTTACAAGATCTCCCTGAATGCTTTAGGCGATTCATTTTCGGCTTCCATTTCGTACCAGCCGTCTTATAACCTTTTGATGTTAGATTAAGACTACGCATTCGTAATCGATCCACAGTCAAAAAGATGCTTAGATTGTATATTTTTAATCTTGTTCATGTTTTCTGAACCGACAAGAAAGTAATCCAGCTGGTGCTATTTGGTAAAAAGAAGTTGACTACCTTCATATATTTCTCTTCAGCTCGTAATACTAACCTTTCTCCATTATTCGATATGATGCATATTTTTAGTGTCCCTCAAACTACCAACATGCATCCGGACTATCTGCCTTTGCTTTTCCAACCACAATGTTTAGAGAGTCATAGAATGTGGTTTTCTCGCTGTTACTGTATCCATAGTCAGTAGCAGAGTGCACTCCTACGATAATTATTCTGAAGGTAATGATTATCACTTTGAAAATTTGATCCGAGAAGGCCTAAAACTCGATATCACCTTTAAGTAGTTTGGTTAATAAACCTGTGAGGAATATTTTGAATGTTTGATGTTTTGTTTTTGAATGTTGTATGTTGATTTGGAATTGTATCTCTCCTACCCAGATGGATGATTAATATTTGAATTCTTATTATCTAAAAATATGTAATGTTTCAATTTGTTTTTAATTTCAAATAATAATAAAATTTTAAATAATTTAATTAATTTTTACAATTTTTAATAAATAAATCAAATTAATATTTTTAAATAATTAATAATCATTTTAATTTTTATCCAAGAAGTTTAGAGTAAATATTTTAATAAATTATTTATTTCGCCGTTTGCTAAAAATATTGAGAATTAATTCATAAATCAATTTAGTTTAGAATGCAATCTTACTAAAAGTTTGACAAAGATTGTCTTAAGGACAATCCAAATTGTTATGTAAATAAAAATATAAAAAGTCAAATCGGCGTTCTTAATAAAACCAACTCCTTTATCCCAAATTTGTCTCTTTGTGGCCCACTGTTGTAAATGATCTGCTTTACATAATTCTCAGTTTCGACGCCAAATTTGTGCTTTTCTGCTAGACTTTCTGATCGTCGAAATCTCGAACATTCCCTGTACAAACCTTTTTCAAACCCAACCGCGAATCTCGCCTAAGAGGACATAATTCCGATCTCCACTTAGCGTAAGATCCTATTATTATACGAGCAATCCAAGTATTCTCTGTGTTGTCTATATGTTTAGCAACATCAGTGATTAAGGTGCCTACTTAGGGATTGCTAGTCCTAGCTGAGAGCAACCCCTCTCAAATTTAGTTGGGTATCAAGAATCGCGACGAGGACACATCGAGACAGTGAAAATATGAATCCATACGGATGTAATATCTATGATCCCTCAATGTTCTCCCTAAAAAATTACTCCATTTTGTGCATTTTAAAAATTTATATTATTTTTATAAAGATCTTGAATTGTAGTTTTTTAATTTCATATTTATCGTTAATTTAATTGGATTTCAAAATAAAAATTTTTACTTATGTGAATCGATTGCTATCACTATCGAGATTAAAATCAAATTTCATTAACATTTGATATTTATCTAATTTATTAATTAATACCACACAAAATAATTAAAAAAATATTTAATGAATATAGAAAATTATTTCTTTTATTAAATTTCAGTAAAACATATTTTATGTGGCTACAATACTATTTCAAGGTTCTATTGAACTATATTCGTAGGACCACTTCTGTACTCGCAGTATTTTGTTTAATCTTAGACCGAAAGAATTTTTTTAAAAATAGGAAGGAGTAAAGTTTTCTTTTCATGCATTTTAGACACCTAAAATACGTTTGAAAAGCCGAATAAAAATATATTGTCAAGGTAAACATTTTAAATGACCTAGAGAAAATAAGTATTTGTTTAAATTCATGAATTTGTGTCGAAATTCAAATATGACGTCAAACATTTAAATGGTGAGTTTTTGTATCAATTATTTTCTTTCATTTCACTCCATTTTAATTAAATTTTTTTATTTCCATTAGATATAGTTTTAGAATTGGTTTTTTTGGAATTTAAATTATTTTATAAATTACATTTTTATTTTATTATTATGATTTTTATTGTGAGTTTTTGTGATAAATTCAACAGTCGTTTTCATTTAGTAGAAAGATAACCTTTATGACTGTTAAAAAATAAGCTGAACCCCAATTATTCAATATACTCTTTTAAACAGTGAAGACAAGTTAGTAGAGACTTATATAAATTAAATTATGATGTTCTTCCATCAAAATCGTAAATGTTGCAATCAATTTCGTAATCATTAAAATTGTTTTCTATGCTATATTATATTAACTCTAAATTAAATTCCAACGAATTTATACAACAGTTAATTAACCCTATAATTGTAGAGTGATATAAGGCATTAAAAATTGCATTAAAATTATATAAATTAAAAAATAAGAATGTTGTCAATCAAAATTTATTTATAAAACTTTCAAAATTTTTATTCATCTCTGTTCAATGATCTTGTGATGAATCCCAACATTTTCCTATAAAATGAGTCGGATCGTTCATGTAATTCTTTGGTTCCTACTGCAAGTCGCTGGTTGCTGCCTCTTGGGATCATTGTAAAAGTGATATTTGGACACCTGAGCTTATTACTGTGATCGTTGTCTGATATGTTTATGTTTTGGCTTGTAGGTTCTTGTTGATGATTATTATTTAACATATTTGGGTTTACTCGTGTTTTTATTAAAGGAACAAACAAAAGATTGAGATAATTTTATAAAAATTCATTTATATTTATTTACAAAAATTACAAATAAGTGATTTGAGAGAAATGTTGGCTCTTGACCTATTTTGCGTTTTAGATCCCGAGAATCTTCCGACTACTCGTATGTTTATGTGTATTTAGAAATCGGACTATACTTTACAGTATAGTATATAAAATATACGATTATTTAATATATATTGTGGAAATTATTATGTAGTTAATAATCTCCACTAAATATAACAAATTATAAATGATAAGCACTATATGAGTGTATTCAAGAATCGATTAACTTATGAAGATTATTGGATATACTATTATTTAATGATAAAAATAAAAAAATGAATAAATAGGATATAATAAATTCAATTATTTAAATAATTAGGAAATTTAACTGACGGAAAAAATGATGTTCAGGATCACAAACAGAACAAGAAAGGAGTCAATTAAGGATGAAATAACAATTAAGTTACTTTTGAATGTCGATAGTTCAGGAACACAATTATATAGCAGGAACCACGACTGGATAGGTAGAGATAGTAAATTCTAGAGGTTGTTCTTATTTGATTGTATTCTCTCGAAGAATTGAAATTTTGAATTTATTGGAGGGAAAGTTTGTTGGTTGATTGAGGAGAAATGTATGTTCAAAAGTTGAGAATGTTAATTCTTTACACGATTCGATTAGAGAGACAATAGATCAAAATTCTGTCTCTAATTCTGAATAACCCACTGAGGTAAAACAATATCAATATTCTGATTTCGGATTTTGTTGAGCAAAAAAGAAAAACATAGTTCACAAGATTAACAGGTAAGTCAGATTAATAAATATAATTTCTTTTAAATCAATGAAATTGTGATTGATTTTTTTTAAAATATATAATAATAATTTAACTACGATATATAATAATGATAATAAAAATAAAAAATATAAATAGCAAATAATAATACATAATAATAAATAATACAAATATAAAAATACGAATATATATATTCAAATAAATTAGTAAGAGGAATTTATATATATATATATATATATATATATATATATAAATTATATTAATTATCCTCGTTATTTGTTCAATTTTAGCTTTACAACTATATCAAAATTTTAAAATTATTTTTCTATTTTGTTTTCGTCTTTTATATACTAAATCAGATCGGATGTTTATTCGAGATCAATTATGTTGATCTCATTAAGTTTTTAATAATTGATAAATAATTGAACTTTTATAATAATAATTTTTCTTTCCTTTATATATTCCTTCTTCCTTATCATTCCTTTTATTTATTATTTTTATTTGTTTATTTATTATTTTTTTTAAATAATTTTAACTTTTGTTCTTTTTTTACCTTTTTTAGTCTTGTTATTTTAATCACTTATTTATATAGAAAATATAATTTTATCTTTTCTTATCATAAATATTGCATTTGTGAGAATATAAATACACCCATTCTCATTTATTTATACCACAAAGGCATATATGACAAAAATATGTATTAATTATCGATATCGAATTAAATCTGTGATTATATAAATTGAAAATATGACAAAAGAATGAAGCAACAGCGTTCTCAATTGCTCGCTCTGCATAATGCGTAAATGTGAACTGGGACGCTCTTGAAAATGCAATTTAGATTCCGAGATTTCCGATGTTCACGACAAAAACATTCATCAAGAAGTCAGACATTATCAACACGGATTTAGCTGCATCGAAACCGCGACTCATTAATCACTACAGAATCATGTCGGAATTTCCTCACGGAATCCACTTTGACTCGTTAAAGAGACTTTGGAGTTTTGTGTTGGGGGTGCCAGATATTGACGAGTCGCGTTTAGATTTTAAAATACCAATTTGGTAAAGGAAAAGATTACGTTTTGAAGTTTTGTTCAAAGAAACATATCTATGTTATTTGTTTGAGATAAAAAGGGGGCGATGTAAGAAAGCTCAAAACAAAGTACAAAAAAATGAAAAACTGAATGAAATCGGAGCATCTTCATCGATCATTCCAGACGACAGTCGAATTCCAATCTCACTCGAATTCGACCGATAACTCGCTTCTGCGAACGATCAACAAATTTCTATCGGAAAATGGATATAATTTTCCAGTTTATTCATGACAAAAGATTTGTACTCAAAGAAAATGAAACAGTTCAAATAAATTTGTCAAAATTTCAATGTCAGAATTTGGAATTTTCTACGAATTCTTGAGAAAAAGAACAAAAAAGAAAACAGAAAAAATAATCAAATTTTATTCTGATGTAGAAACACCAAATTGACTTAACAAATGATTGAAGAAAAAATAACATTTGCATGATGTTTGATAAATGTAAAAAAATAATTATTTATTATAATTAATTGTTATTGAGTTTGGGAGAAAAAATTGGAAATAATTATTGTGATTATTTTATTAGAAAAAAATGTAAATTTCCGATTGTTAAAAATCGGTTGTTTGTACAGTGATCACAGTTTTTTTAAATGAAATTATATTTGCATGTAAAAATTAATTATGATAAAATCGATTTGTGATGATGTTTACTGTCGCGGAAATTGTGATCGATATGAATAAATAAATATTATGAGATCATTTTTCTTGATATTCAAAAATTGGTTTAATTCGTTTGTTTAATTCTCCGTTTTATAAATTTCATCGACATGTCAGTTCCGAACGTTATTTATAACGTTAATGTAAAATCCAAATTCGAATTGTTCCTCAATGACGAATTATGCGAAACGGGACCCAACGAATTAGTAAAAAAATCAACGAAGACAAAAAACGAAAAGAAGTCGCCGAAAAAGAGGCGAATGTCATCAAACAAAAAGAAATTCTTTTGTTCCGAAGTTATATCGCATTGCAAAACTATCGAGTTCCAATCGATGAGATCGATCCATCGAACTCGTCTACAGAATTATCGACTGAGATTATTGGCGCAATATTTCTCTGATCCCAATAAACGACCTCAGGTGCTCCAAGAAATGAGAGTCGGTGAGCTTCGAATTGTGAGCCCCCCGCGACCCGACGCTCACCCCCCATCACCGACACACCGCAGCCACCACGCTGCGCCCGCTCTCGCACAACCATTATTATTAAATAAAATTTAAGGAATATTTGCTTTTTATTGCCTGATTTTGTTTATTTTGTATATAAAGATCTTATGCATGAATTTAATGATCTTAGAAAAACAATAAGGAGTATTCCTTGACCATCAGAATTGGTTTATGGAAATTATGTGTGATTTACTGTCTACTGATCCTACGGATCTTGAAACACTCGACGATAAATCAAAAAGTAGATGAGTATAGAATTCTAAGGAATATTTTTATGCTTATGAAACCGATATAATGAAGCGTTTTCAGATAAATTTCCATTTCGTCTTATCATTCGTGCACATAAAGTCCTAGTGACAGATGTGCACTATCTTAGGGATAATATTTCCCACATCCATTTGTGATGCAGTAATCTTTAAGCTACTAGTATCTGGCTATTTTGCGTTATTTTTTTAAAATGTGGGAGCAAATGCTTATGAATATATTTTAATGCAGCAAAATTATGTTTGTATACTGGTGTGTATGATGTTTTGACAATGCATTGTAGGTATGTATTGCAAATGCATGCATTTTTTGTCTGTGTGCAAATTATTTTTATATTTTGTTGACATTTACAAATCATGTATGATCTATATAAATGCATACAAGGTCGATTCTAATTGGTAACTTAATTTTTTTTAAATTTTAAATATATTTTGATATACAGGAATATATCCAAATGCCTACACGACATATTTAAATGAGAACAGGTGTATTATTAAATATTTTATTAATTCGAATAAATTACATAAGATATAAATTTTACAATATATACCTCAACAAACATAGGATTAAATTATTTTTTATAAATATTTTAATTTATAAATTAAAAAATTTTTTTTAACTATATTTAGTTAACGATTACGAAATTGATCGAGAAAACCTATAATAAAAGTAATTTACAAATGAGGTAATGTCCAATTAATTTTATTGAAATAATCTTATCTTGGAAATTTCTGATGATAAATAAATCGAGGTCTGGTTTGTTTCTTGAATAAATAGATGGTTGAAGGGTAGACTCTGGGTCGGTGGATAAAGAAAATCTCATCTCACTCGACAGACTCGCCGCTCCTCGGACATTCAGTTCGCTCAGACTGCTTCTATTCGAATACGGGCTCTTGCCAATATTGAGCAATGACCATAACTTTCTCATTACATCTTTTGGAGTACAGTTTAGGTCATGATTCGTTTGATAACAATTTTCCTGATTTGTTCCAATTAAATCTTATAGTTCGCAGTCGCACATCAATGTCCGCTGACTCTCAATTAAAAGTTTCAAAATTGAAATTTTTGTTTTTGTATTTCGAAAAATTTAAAATATCTTTCTCATTTGTTTCATTTTCTTTTTCGTTATTCTAATTGTTAATGGATCGACACTCATCATTGATTAATTTATGTAATTCTATCATCCGAAAGAAGATGTTTAATCAAACCTTTTTCCAGACACTTCTTTTTCCATAAAAAAAATATCGGAAGCGAAAATTTGAAAAAAATCGTTTTTCACAAACAAATAAGACCAGGAATTCCTTCATTTATTTCCAAAATCATAATCATCTCATTAACTCTTTCAAATTGTACAAAAATACTGTTCACACTCTAACATCAAACAAAAAATTTTTTTAACGTCGAAAATCTTTTATTGAATCGAATAACAATCACAAACAAGAAAAAAATATATGACTGCTCAAAATTCCAGTACAAAATGCGCCGAATTTTCAATAAATAGTTCGATTAACCAAAAACTTCAATTTAAAAAATTCGATCGTTTACAAATCCATTCAATTTTCAAAATCAAATTACGCCAAATAATTTTAAACTTATGTGATACGAATAAACAAAAAAAATTCGACCGATTTTTAATCACAAAAAATGTTTACACAATAGAAATAGATTGTTCGTTATTTGAATTGAAACTCGGTTTTATCCTTGTTTATTAAATTTGTAATCTGACTCCAAAACGACCAAAATGTTTCTTCCAACAATAATATATGAAGAATGAACACAAATCCTTTTAATAAACTTTATTTGCAAATGACAACTTGAGACAAAACTTAAATCGAAATTTTAATAATAAATCAATATTTTGAAGCACACTAAACCAGCACAAAGCAATATCAATTTAGAACGAGCAATATCTGCAAATCAAGATTAAATTTTTCTCCTTTACAGGATACTAGATTTGTTAAGTAAACAAAAATTAAATGAAGAAAGATTACCGTAAATCATAATAAACTTTAAAGATTTCATAGGATCCGTAGGTATAATTTGTCCGTAATTTTTATTGTGACTGTGATACCTCACTTTCGTAGAATGGAGAGTGTTGGATATTTTTTTATGTATGTATTTCTTTTACTTTTACCTATTTAAGATGTACATAATTATTTTGTTCGTTGTGTATGACGTGTTTTTCTTTGATATTTAACAAAGCGTTATATTTTTCGGCCTGTAAATTCTATTTAATGTTTCATGAACAATTTATTTGTTATTTTTAATGATCATGGACTTTTTCTTTGAAAACGAAAGTCGACATGCAAGAAATCAGATAATTAAGAAGACCTAGAAGACACCATGTGGAACCTAAATATCAATCCAACTTCGATATGAATGAGACTCAAATCAATTTTGTATTCTTGTGAAATTTATGGTCAATATTATTCACTTGATAACATAATTCGAACGAGATCTGAACATCGTCCCTCAGAGTTCGAAGAATAAAGAGATAAACTTAATGGAAAAATTATGACATCAGAAAGTAAAAGGGCGACAGTTAAGTTTATCATTTTTGTTCTCGCTCTATCTATACAGAGGTTACCTTTATCTTTGTGTTTAATTCTTGATGCAATTGGATAATACTGAGTATTCCATATTGCTATGTACAGTCGTATTCTCCAACCTTGGTGGGCTCTTCAATGGGACAATATACCTTTTGTTTAGAAGAAAAAATCTAGACCATACTTTAGTGACGGAACCAAAAAAACATCCTTAAATCAGACTAAATCAGACTCAACAGAATAGTTTAGCACATTGGCGAATTATTTTATTAATCTAGAAACTTTCGTATCGTTATTATTAGAAACAGGAATGGACCGCATTTTCGATAGGGACCAGAACATCCCCTGAATGTATGGAAGTATATCATATCATTCTATTGACCTAATCGCCAACTCGATATATACATCTGCTTTTATCATGTTGTGAACATCTGGTTGATAAATGTTTGTTTATAAAATCTTGTATATTATGCTGTATAATTAAAAAATTAAACACTAAAAAAAATCAATAATTGATTCACAAATAAAATAAGATAATTAATTACCGAGATTATAATAATTTTGTGATTGTCATATGTATGAATAAATTTCTCATGTTAACAAGTAAATTGTGTTTATAATTTTCAGCGTTTGATTTATTTTGTTTATTTACCTTGGAAGAATTTATTTGTTTTGATCGTTATATTTTTTTCCAAACCAAGTCTACTCAAAAATAGTAGTTGAGTGGAATTGGTTTCGAATAAATACTGCAGAAGAAAAAAAAATAGTGTTAACCCAGTACGGGGGGATACTTTATTTTTTTCAGTGACTATGACTGAATTAATTATTGTTTATATACTAGTTTTTCTAACCTTGAAAATTGAATGGCTAAAACAAATCTCAAAATATTTATAATTATTCTACAAATTTTTTTAAAATAATGTAAATCGAAAATTATTGATTTTTTAACAGAATTATTTTTAATTAATTTTTTACAAAAATTTTTTTATTAAAAATTTGAATTTATAGTTTGAAACTTGAACAAAATAAAAATCCGGTCAATCAGAAAAAAGTCACGAATCCATCAATTCTTTTAATGTTTATTTTTTTTACTTTTATTTATATTATTTATTCAATTGAAACCCTTCGAAAACTGAAGGAAATGTCGATTTTATGAAAGAAATATTGATCGACACATAAATATCAATGAAAGAATTTTTATCGAATTTGGTTAAATATTGATCTCTTGGAAACGGTAACAATGAACAAATTAAAAATCATCGACAACAGAATTATCGATTTGCATTCACGACATCAAAAAATGTAAATAAACGATTGTAACCTCAATAAATCACAGATTGATCGACCGGCAGTCGTTTATCGATGGAACTCAGGCATACTAAAACGACAAGTAGAAGAGGATCAACCATTCTCTGAGTGACTTGATCCACGCGAATCCATGGAACACTGATT
Organism: Girardia tigrina; assembly: GCA_001938485.1. Classification (NCBI taxonomy): domain Eukaryota; kingdom Metazoa; phylum Platyhelminthes; order Tricladida; family Dugesiidae; genus Girardia; species Girardia tigrina. The sequence goes on from MQRK01216652.1 coordinate 15,169, forward strand.
TGACAAAGACGATATATGGGTATGACTTTAGCATTTGTCCAAGTTCTCATCACAATCGATATCAGCAATCAAATAGACATTAGGATCCGAATGAATCTCTATCAAGGCCGCAATACCATGTTTTGATTGTGCATGTTCACACAAACAAAAATCAGACTTTAAAAACGGCTGAGAATACCCATATGTGAGACTGATGAGTGTAAATCAATCTTGAAGGAGATTTTTCTCAACGACAGACATTTCACAACTCTCAAAACAATAGATATGGTTCGTTCAACAAGAAATGGATGTTGTCGAATTGTCACTATAATGGTACTGAATTGGGTGAATTTAGTCCAAATTATGAGATTAAACAATTCAATTAAATCACAATATAGTGGTATATGATTGGATGAATTTAGTTCAATTAATGAAATTAAAACATTATATTAAATCGCAGAATAACACAACCAAAAATAATATTCGATTTCTCATTAATACAAATATACGATTAATATTTTATAATTTGACTTTAATGTAATTCTAAACTGATATTTCAAATCGATGAAATTTTAAAACTTCATTATTTCTATTTAAATTCATTGCGAGGGGAAAATAATATTCTTTCTTTTTTCTCTTCTCTCTTACTTTCTTTTAGTTTAAAAAATAACGACCTCACACAAAAACAAAATAACAAAACACTGAATAAAATATATTAACATACCAAAATAATAATAATGATACATGAAACGAACTGAACTCGGGCTTATTCTGGCCCATAGAAATGTGCCCATTTTGACATCTAAAACGATTAAGTGTGAGACCCTCGTCACGGAGTTCACGAGTGGGGTCAAGTTGGAAGACTCATCGGCAAATTAAGTCGAGTGACTCGGCGGTAGTACTTCCGCAGGGGTTCCGCTCTGTATTGGTATTGTTTCAAACAGTCAAAACTCCAATGGTTTGACTTTAGTTCAAGTGATCGTAGAAAATTATGGCCCTACGCAAACCGATGACGGGCGGCCATCTTGTCTGAAACGCACTCTGACTGGAATTGAACATTCAACCCAATTACCCATGATTATACGCAAAGGTGGAATTAAATGAAAAGAATGGAAATAAATAGCAATATTGTATTCAGCACAAGCCATCTTTTTAAACATCAAAAATTGTTTATCATTTATGTTTTTATTATTTATTTACATCAGTTAAACAAATGTCATTGTGGATAGCATTTTTTAATAAATTGATTTTTTTAATTTCATCATTTTTTTTAAGTTTTGCATTTTATTTTTTACACTTTCGATATTCGCAGTTATTTTCATATGAACTTTATTCTTTTTTTTATTTTAATGCAATAATTAATTTATGAATTCACTACAACATCCTTTTGTCGTATTTTCTCTTCGGGGGTCAATTAATTGAGAGCGACTGGCACAGAAACCAGATATTCGTTTGTCGTATGCAAATAGATCATTGAAATTATCGGATTGGCTCAGTAACAGGTTGCGAAATTCGAATTTTGAATTAATATGCTGAATTTGATCTAAAAAAGTTTCGATTTTCAAATCATTGATATTGTTAATCCACTATAATGACAATTTAGACTGATGATAATTTATTAATTTTATAATCACCGTCAATCTGCCAAACTTTTGTTCCTTTATATTCGATAAATTAATCTCTTCTGTTTCAAGAATCATCCAGGCGGCATCAATCTGATCGCTTCACGTTAAATAATTGAATATTAGAGAATTTTCCGATTTAAAATACAATGTTAAATGGTTAGTTTTTATTATTCGTATTTGTTTAGGAAAAACAAATTCTCATGATCGATTTGCAAATAAAAATCTTTATCTGTCAATATCAAAAACGAAGATGTTATAATTCAATAAGTTTTACGCAACATAAATAGTTAATAATGATCGAAATAGAAGAATAATATCGAAGATCTTTTTGACACACCAAATTTCTCTATTGAATAATATCAGCTTTACAAAATTCAAAATAAGGACATAACTCCAATTAACATTCAAATTGTTTACACAATCTTTACACATTTCGAAATTTTCACGTATTTTTTTATCTTATTATAACAACGAATTTTTTTTTATATTTTTATGACCATAACAATATTCATTTTCCCCTTTTTTACAAATAAAATTTTATTCAAAACTAAATTTTTACAAGAAAATTTTATAAATAATTTAATATAACTTTTTTTACAATAAAAATTTACATTTAATTTAATCAATATATATTTTTTAATCAAATCGGAAACAGGAGTTTTACATTAAATGTATAATTGTGGTGACAGAGGGCGCAGTGGTTTCGTGGCCGCGGCGCGTTGATGTTGGGAGGTGGACTGCGGATCGTGGAGAGGAAAAATTAGTTTCTCACTGTTGACATCACCCATGGAAACCATACGTCATCATTGATTCGTTTGTAAAATTTATGAAACACCCAAATCGCTGTTGCCCAGTCGTGATTGATTTTACAAGTCTAGTTGATTCTACATTTGGTCCCAATGGAGACAAACCAGTAATCGGAAGTTGATATCTGAAATTTTGACCTTTCATTTTGCAATAATATTCTTTCAATTTGTTTTTTTGATATTTTTGGGATTTTTCTGAGATTCAATGAGAATCTTTCTTGCGAACGAATTTGAGCTGGTTTTTACGGTGCGAAAATATATTTCACTTATCACTTAATTCGAACAAATTCAAAAAAATTAAGCAGCCAAAACGAAAAAATTCAATTTTTAAAAAGAATATCGATCACATATTTTTATTCGATCAGCAAGAAACTTTTTCCTAAAATCCAAATCAAAAATTTTTTTATTCACAAAATTCACAATTCTTTTTTATTATTCCAAAACAATAATTATTCAACAATTTGAGCTTTCTTTTGCCTCCCACAAATCAATAACGAAATTCGACAACATTTCCTCTTTACTAAAAATAAAAAAACTGCTTGCCCACAAATCAATTTCATAATACAACTTTCAAAACAGGGCCAATCAGATCCGACCACTAAATAAACCTGGCCAATCACAGGAAGCCTTTATTTTTTTCCAAAATTTCATACCACTACGTTGTGGTTTTTTAATTTAATTAATTCCTTTTTTAAATGCCATTTTAGCAATTTTTTTAATAAAAACCAAATTAATGAGTTCTTTATTATTTTGACGAATATGTTGTCGTATTATTCACTGAAGAGTAATTTCCAGTCATCATTATTTCGAAAAAAGGGCACATAATTTCGTCGCAAAATTGGAACCACACGAAATCTAATTGTTGAAATCAGAAATAAAAATTGAGCGTTTCAGAAACTCATTTTGGTACGACTGTTTCGTTTTCTCAGACATAGCTTTACGATGAGTCTTAAAGTTTGAACTTTCTCAAATAGAAGTTCATTGCAATTTGCTCATTAAATCGAAAACCTATTCGTTTTCATTTTGATTTTATTATTATTGACAGATTGATTTCTGAAGTATAAATAAATTAGATTTTTCTTTCAATATGGGTTTCGAATCTATTAGTCAAAATGAGGAAAATACGACTAAACTCAATCAATGTGAGTTTGATTCGGTTTATCGATTATAATCGATTGAATTGTTGAATGATGTTCGTTAAAAATTGTGGGGACTGATTGATGCGAATATCGATTGAGTTGGGGGGTTTGAGTATGAGTTGACGCGTTTGAGAGACTTTTGAAAGAGATCGATACGTTTCGATTGTATTGATTTAATTTTGCTTAAAAAATCGATTTGGTTAATTATTAATTTGCTTATTATTTTTATTCGATTTTTTTGTCCTGTTTGCCATTAGCGAATTTTTTTGTTTCTTCATCAGTGAACATTGTTCTTTGTTGATCGATTTCGATTGATTTTCGTGGAAAGATATTTTTCTTTTCGTCTTCTTCGTATTATTCAACGTTTTGATATCTATCAAATTGTGTTTGTTTGTAGTGTCGCGAGTGTATTTAGAGAATTCGTTTTGTTTCTTCCTTGTATGAATCAAATTGTATACATAATTATATAGAATATTAATATAAATAATTGTATAATTATTTAATTATATATATATAAATTGTATACATAATTATATAGAATATTAATATAAATAATAATATAGGACAATGCAATTATTATTGGGAGTTTATGTGACAAATTCTTCAGTCATTTAACTTTATTAGACAGAAAATGACCTTTAGTGACAAATGGTGATCGGATTTCTAGATGTATTTGTTAATCGCTTTAAGACTGTAAATCTATAGAAAAAAATAACTTAAGCCATTAAAGTATTTTAATCACTTAATGCTTTTGAACGAGTGGGACTCGCACGCTTTGTACTTATCGAATAGCCTAAACACGAACGTTGCTCCCGAGTTTCGACTTGTTTATATGTATACGATCAATAAAGATATAATGTCGACTTGTCTTTTTTAATCCTGAGTTGTTTTATTTTAAATATATTATTAAACATTATCTGGTTCTTCATAAAACGGGGACAGGCGTCCATCTCGCCTGAAACGCACTTTGACTGGAAATGAACACTCAGCCCAATCACTCATGATAATACGTCCAGTTTGAATTAAATTAAAAAGACTGAAATCGATTCCAAAATTGCATTCTGTACACTATCTCTTTAACATCAAAATTTGTTTATTGCGAATTGTGTAATTCATTATTTACATCAGTTAAACAAAATCTTTATTAACAATTTCATTTTTTCATTTATTGATTTTTGCCTTCAATTAATTTTTTCCATAAATTGATTTTTTTTAATTTACATTTTTAATAAACCTTCCCCGACTCTTACGGATAACTGTGTATTACAAATAATATTCAGCATTGGCGCACAGGGTAGTGAATCATAGACTCTGTATCGGGTAGAAACCATTTACAAACCAAATACAAAGTTTTCTGATCCTCTCACACGGCTTCAGATACAAGAGTGCGAGCTTTCAATGCACGGGCACGCTTCGGCTTCCGTCTGAGAAATGACCAGTCATGTTCCTTCGACATTTTTACCACATTTGAATTTCCCACGTTTAATAAATTTAATTTAATTAAACAAGTCAGTTTTTTTGTTTGCTATCGATTATCGGATCACTACAACTGGAAATCGGGGAATTTTTTTTCGAAATAAAATTAAAATTTTTTATGCTATTAACTGACAAATGCCATTAATTATGCTATTAACTAAAATGAAAGTGCATGTGTATTATGTGTGTTTTGACTTCTGTATGTGTGTATTGCATGTGCGTAGTGTGTATGCCTAGGGTTAAAAATTATTTTTAATATTTAAGACTATAATTAACTCTTAGAAGCTATTTTTAAAGTAAGATTTCAATTTATTTTTGTGTTTTTATAGGGTATTTATTTTAGATTGTGATTTTTACTATGGAATTTACAATCAACTGTATGTATGTGTGTATTGCATGTGCGTAGTGTGTATGCCTAGGGTTAAAAATTATTTTTCATATTTAAGACTATAATTAACTCTTAGAAGCTATTTTTAAAGTAAGATTTCAATTTATTTTTGTGTTTTTATAGGGTATTTATTTTAGATTGTGATTTTTACTATGGAATTTACAATCAACTGTTGTAGTGATAGTTTTTATAGGGTATTTATTTTAGATTGTGATTTTTACTATGGAATTTACAATCAACTGTCGAAAAGTTACTATTAACTGAAAACGAGTGTATTTACCTTCTGAATCAACAAAAAAGAAAATTTTTTTATATCTGGTTCGAATATTTAAAAGATGGTTTTTCTTTTAAATATATATTGGTTTAGATATTAGTGAAAATGAGTCTGCACAGGAAATTCTCTCTAAAATATACAAACTCACTTTCATTGTAAAAATAAATAAATAATTATATAATTAATTTAAGAAAAAAATATAGTCGTTTAATAATTTTAATAAACGGAAGGAGTAAAACAAAGATTTGTTGAGGTATCGGGTATATATCTAGCAATTATATATATCTGAATTAAGAAGTCGAAAGAAGTTATTAAAAATAAAATATATTTATCTTGTATAACAGTTAAACGATAGAATAATACCTTCAAACTTATTTAATTTTACTGTAGGTGGCGGGATAATATATCCTCACGACCTTGCAATATTGGTTGTACGAATGCCCATCTCATGTTTCTTAACAATTTCTTTCTTTTTTTCAATTGATATTTTGCGGCGTTTTGAATAAAATTTTGATGAAGGGATAAGAACTATAAAATAAAATATCATCACAAATAATATAACAAACCATTAATTAAACTATTGAGATAAACCATGCATTCAATTATTAAGATTAACTATTAATTACAATAAATATCATAACCCGTGTTTATTTAAATTTATGTGATATGTTTTAAAATAGTTTACATTAAAATGGTTTATTTAAACACTAAAAATTTAAAATATCTACGTTTTTATTATTTTATATTTTGATGTTCGTAAACCATGTTTTTAAACCGAGACAAAATTGAACAAAATTTTTCGAAAATTTTTATTCGTAAATCTAATTGTTTGTAAACCGAGGTATCACTGTAATTTATTCACAATTTTATGTTTAATGTTTTTATTCTTTATGTAAATATTCTATTTTTCTAATCCTTTTTATTCCTTTTATTTACATAATTTTATAATTAATTTTAAATTAGATGTAAATAATTTTTATTACTTATTAAAACAAAGTTTAAATTTTAAAATTATATTATAATGTATATACTCAACAGATCTACAGTATAAATCACAATAACAATAAATCGTGGTGAAATGGGAATCAAATAACAAATAATGTGACTTTAATGAAAATTCTTTTGCGATTATGTATTTACCGGTATCCAAATATGTATATTCGAAAAATTGTTAAGATAGAGCTCAATAATAGTTCAATCTTTCGATATGGTCTTATTTATTCTTAATTGTATATTTTTACCAATTGTCTTGGATATGTAATGGTGATTTTGGTATTTGATAATTTTTAGCAATGATATAGTTATGGAGTTACTATATAAATTTGACAATAAATCATATAGTATCGTCTTTAATAATCAATTACAGAGTCACAATATAAATTTGGTGATCAATTGTATATAATTGTTTCCAATAAACAATTATAGTCATAGTATAAATTTGGTGATAAAATGTATAGAATCGTATTCAATATACAATTATAGAGTTGCAGTATATAAGCTGTAAACAATAATGAGAAATATAACGGCTATAATTATTTAATTAATTTTTTTTTAACTTTTGAATTTATGATTCACCATAGAATCATAAATTCAAATTTTAATTATTTAGTTAATTTTAAAAACAACACTCATCCATTAAAAAAATATATTTATAGACAATATATTTCGACGGATCTACCGTCATCTTCAGATCACTAATTAATAATCAATTCATCTGTATATAAATACGAATATGGAGATTATGTAATCGATTGCATGAAATCATGTTCATAATAATAAGTTAATCATTGGAAATATTTTAGTTTATAATTATGAATTTGATTTTAATTTATTAATCAAGATTAAGATTTAAATACTTAACTTAGAAGTTTAATTTTTAATATATAATTTTAAAATTTATATACAATCTATTTATAATTAACCCGCGTAATTAATTATAATTATTATATAAAATATAAATAATTATTTGAAAATTAAAAAAAAAACAATTAAAGAAACTTACAATTATCTTTTTCTTGTAATATGCTTCTAATGTCAATTTATATTCTTAATTCTAAAACAACCATTGTGGAACATATTAATTAAAGAAATAATCCATTGACAAACAAACAAATCCCCAAAAGAAACTTAACCAAGAAAGGAATTATCGATCGGATCCTAATTAATTTACTATTAGTCTCAAGTAAAGTATCCAAAGTCGGTTAGATTATTATCAGTTTTATAATATCTATAACTCAGATCTCATACTTTTTTCTTTTAATTGTCAAATGGTTATTTGTTATTTTTTTCATGATAGATTATTAGCAGATAATTTCTATTTTCATTGTCTGGATTTTTTTGTACAATATTCGTGATGAGGCGCTACATTCTCCGTTGAAAACCAACGCGGTTATTGAAAGCGACAATCAGTAAATTTTTTTTCCGTGCTGGTTAATTGCGGATTCATTTCCATGGCACGCATCATCGCCGATGTCATATCGTCAAAGCGTTTTGCTTGAAGGGCTAATTAGGCGATGTAAATGAACTTTTCTCGGGTGTCTATATCAGCATTTACAGAAATCCAAGTCATTTTAAATTTAGATTCGATTCCAATTAATAAATTTGATAAATCCAACTAATTTCAATTAATTAAAATTATCCGGTGATTGATCTGGACAATAATTTAAGTTATGTGTCCTAGTAAAATACATACATCGTACCTGGAAAATGATTTAAGTTGTGTCAATTACAATTCTTTGTTGACAAATTTATATTTTAGTCCTATCTTGGACTTTAGATTTTATCTTAGGCTTTATACTTAAACCTTGACCTACCGAAGTTTACATTGTGACCTGTAGGCCTTTACTTTTAACAATTCAATAGTTTTCAATGAAATAAATAAAGTTCTAATAATATATTTTATTCATTTGTAATTAATCAATATAAATAATATTTTGTTAATTTATTTGCAACAGTTAAATAAGAACAACTTATTATTTTTTGTTGTAATTTATTTATTACGTAATATATATATATATATATATATATATATATATATATATATATAGACAAGATTATATCCTTTCGAGATAAAAATCTCATCATCAGATCAATCCACATATACTCAACTAGCACACTATATGGGAACACACAAGAATTAAAATACATTTTACAAATAAATTGTTACAAAAATAATATTAATTTATCATTTATTTTTAAGATACCTTTTTGTTTGGCGTTAAAAAAATTCGAGAATTCGATTATAAAATTTGACAAAGATAATTTATTAAACCTAAAAATCCTTTCAAACTCACGAAAAATCAGTGGCAAGGCGTCCTAATAATCAGGGTATTCACTAAATACAGTAGAACCTGTCTATTCCGGCATGGCAAGTGATTTTAAAATATGCCGGAATAGAGTCAAAACAAATGGTTATTTGTTATTTTTTTATTAACTAATAAATTGTAACTTATCATATCCAGTACTTCAGCGATTTGTAGCAGGACTTGCTGCGACGTTCTGTTCAGATTCGCTGTCTCGACGTTAAACGTCGCCATGGCGATCGGTAAATTCTCTTTGTTATTACCTTTGAGCCATTTCTTCTTTTCTTGCCCAGAATTATCGGTGTAGTTTTTTGATACAAAATCTGTTTTGAATTGTATTACGTCTGCAGAGATATTTTCGCACAGTTTTTTGAAACTCATTTTTGATGTTTCGTCTGGATTCGATTCAGTTTAAATAGATTTTTTGTTGGTACAATGGTCAGGAAATTCGATAAGATTATACGATTATCGATTGTGTGAAAGTGATTAAAATTTATTATAACTTGATTTATTTTGTTTTAATTTTAAAATATATTTTGATTATTATTATTACTATAACTAAATTCTGGTAGTATTTATTTGATTTAACTAAATCATCTAAATTTAAGTTATATATTTATACTAAAAGAAGTTCAATTAATAATATCTAATTTAACTTCTTCAATATTATTATAGAGGTGAATTTGCAATAAATTAATTTATTATATCTAAACTACCATATATCCAACTTTACTTAAAACCTTTACTTCAAAATTATAAATTTAAAATTTTTATCTAACCTATTAATCTCCAATGAATTTGATTGATCCCAATTTATGTATTAAATTTCATGATAGATTATTAGCAGATAATTTCTATTTTCATTGTCTGGATTTTTTTGTACAATATTCGTGATGAGGCGCTACGTTCTCCGTTGAAAACCAACGCGGTTATTGAAAGCGACAATCAGTAAATTTTTTTCGGTGCTGGTTAATTGCGGATTCATTTCCATGGCACGCATCATCGCCCATGTAACATCGTCAAAGCGTTTTGCTTGAAGGGCTAATTCGGCGACGTAAATGAACTTTTCTCGGGTGTCTATATCAGCATTTGCAGAAATCCAAGCCATTTTAAATTTAGATTCGATTCCAATTAATAAATTCTCAAATAAATTTGATAAATCCAACTAATTTCAATTAATTAAAATTATCCGGTGATTGATCTGGACAATAATTTAGGTTGTGTCCTAGTAAAATACATACATCGTACCTGGAAAATGATTTAAGTTGTGTCAACTACAATTCTTTATTGACAAATTTATATTTTAGTCCTATCTAGAACTTTAGATTTTTTCTTAGGCTGGTATACAAATTGTGAAATGCTTTAAGCTTCTTCGCGTGCTCTAAGTTTGTCCTCGAGTTGTAGTATACCACAGGGAATACACAACTTGTGATGATGTTCTTTTTGTTTTGGAGCGACAACTTGTTTTTCAATACTGGTCTGATTGTTCTCAGCTTTATCTTTCCTTTCTTGATTCTGGATTGGATGTCTACTCATGATCTTCCTTCCTTCTCGATGATCGAACCAAGGTTACAGAACTCGTCCACCCATTCTACACCGACACTCAGTTCGTTCACTGACGTTGCCTATCTGGCTCCATTGAGATTAAGGATCTTAATACATACAAGTAACACTCATCCCACCAAAATGATGAAATTCTGAATCTACTACTGATTTCTGAAAATTTTAGCATTTACATCAAACGCAAATCAATCTTAAATCTCATCAATGAAATTCGACTGAAAAGTCTGAACAAATGACAAACTATTATATTTATTATTCATCTGAGTTTCATTGTAAAGTACGGAACGATAGAGTAAACATATCTTTTTCTTAAACGGAAATCGATAGTTATCAAATGGCTGGTTTGCGAGAATGGAGTTAATTGCGTTTAGTGTATTTTTGCTTAATTTTTAGGAAAAATAAAATAAATTTATTTTAATCAAATATTTTATTGATATATTTTTAAGTATTGCTTGTTTCCTTATAGTGTTCTAGTTTTACTTTGCGAAGTTTATAATTAAAGTCTATATTTTGACTATAAAATCAATTATTTTGAAGACAATTTAAAAATAACGAAATTCAAAACGAAATGGATTTTTGCATTGGCCGAATGTGTTGACAAAATTTTATTATCATAAAACAATTAGAAAATTAGGGTCACAGAGGACCACAGAGAAAGGGCCGTTTTAGACTACAGCGTCTTTTAAACGTCCAGTGATTGAATTCGTTCCAGGATTGAGTTGGTAGGCGTATCCTTGGAACAGGGATTGTAGCAGAGTGTTGTGCTTCGCCCAAGTTGATGCCCAGTGTTTGATGTTGGAGATTACACATCTTCTCCTGAGACTATTGATTGCGGTTTCGGATAACTTCAAATCCACTAGTACCTCGTTGTTCTTCTCCGGCCAGGATCCGAGACATCCTAC
>MQRK01216652.1:26980-39974 GCA_001938485.1 Girardia tigrina
TTGCAGCGACACAGAACATGCATTTGTGTTTCGGCATATTGTCGACATGCTCTACAGAGTGTATGTTCCCTTGGTTTCCCTGGTTTAAAGTTGACAGGCATGTTTCCTGTTCGAGCTTACTGAGTATCACCAGTCTTAAACCTGGTACAGTTAACACTGTTCTCTCAGATTTTCCATTTGGTCAGATATTTCAGTCGAATTGTATTGATGAGATTTAAGATTGTTTTGGGTTTGATGTGAAGGGTAAAATTGAGTAGATTCCATCGAATGTGAGAAACTTCATCTCAAAGATTATCATTTGGTTGGCTGCAAATGTTATGTTTATCATACGTCTAGAAATAAAATTTTGAATAATGTCAATTTCTGATTCTTTAAACAAGGAATTGAAAAATAATCTCGGACCTAACAATTAATATTCAGTGGAACATCTAATAGGCGGACCTACGGAATGTCTATTAATGTCCGGTTTATAAAAGTGTCCGGATTTCGTAATGTTATGCCTACTTTACAAAGAATTGTATGTACATATGTTATAAAATATTAAAGTGCTCTATGATATAGTGAAATTTCTGCTTTTTTTATATAATTCGATTTTTTATACTTTTTATTGCATACTTTATGTTAAATATTAGAAAAATAATATGCATTTCTCATCAAAGGAAAAAGGTGTCTTTTTGTTAATACATATATTCAATCAAAATTCAAAAAGGCAGTTTGTATATTTTAAACATATCACATGTACATAAAAAAATAAAAACACACATTCTTAATCAGTTATAAAAGTTAAACATCATACATTACCTACAGTGATATGAAGAAATCTGTTATACTCTTATGCTTCTTTGAATGAGCGCGGTATTCATTAATTTGGTCTTCACAAACAATCAAATGGTCAACAGTACTACTCAACCCACGGTTTATGAAAAATGCTTTAAGCCATTTAACTAGGTTTAAGCCTCAGCAATGGTTTTAGTTTTAACTTGTTTTATGTCTTCCTCATTAGGAAGGTGGTCTGAAAGCTCCGATGTTTACCAAGTAACTTCTTCAAAAAGCCTTGACTGCCAGTTATCACTTATAATTTCTATCTCTGCAACTTGATCATCTACTGTTTCGTAGGATTACACTACAGAATCTACATCGTTTTGATGAACACCTGAAGCTCGAGCTGGACGACGATAAAACATTTTGTAACAGTCAGTGCTTTAACATCTTTGGTTGAAGGTGCTATCCAATAAATTGCGTCCAACACACTCATTGATTTACGTGTAACTAATACGTCGTTTGTTGAATTAAATTTGGTAAGTACTGAAGCTAGCAACCGCTTTCTGTAATGAGATTTAAAAGTTTTTATCACAACATAATCAAGCGGTTGCAATAAAAATGTGCAGTTTGGAGGAAAAAATATTAAACGAATGTTAACCAAATTAACATTTGGATGACATGCTGAGTTATCAAGAAACAGCAATACTTTAAGACTCTGGGCTAATAAATGCTTGTTAAATTCCTTCAGCCTGGTAATATAAATTTCTGACGTCATCCAGGCCTTTCGATTAAACTTCCAAATGATTGAAAGCTGACCAATATTAATGTTTTAAAAAAATCGCGGTTTTAGCAGTTCCCAATTACAATACGCTTTTTGAATTCCCCAATCATTTACACACAAGATAACAGTTACGCTATGCTTTTTCTGCTTTTTGCCTGCTCGATCATCACTAGTTGAAACTAATGATGTATTTGGAAGAGCTTGAAGACATAAACCAGTTTCATCCTTATTAAACACGTTTTCTGGACTTTATCCTTCTAGAATCTCTGAAAGTTGTTTCTTCCAATCATCAACAGTATCCAGATTAACATTTCCCATTTCACCACATAAGACAGCTTCGATTATTTGATGGGGTTCTTTGAATTTTTTGAGCAATCAGTTTGACACTTTGAAGTCATCAATTTTCAGTTTTTTGCTACTTGTAATGCTGTTTCTTGAATTAGAGGTTCAGTAATAGGAAGGTTATGACAATGCGCTCTAGAAAATCATTTATATATAGCTACATCTAACTGTTCATGCAAGCTGCTTATAAGCATGCAAATGAGTTTTCTGTTTTTGTTTTCCTGATATGCGACCAAAAATTCAGCTTTCCGCTTCAAAATGTTATTTGCCTGCTTTTTACTTATATTAAATTCTTTAGTCACTTTACAACAACTTGTCCCACCTGTTTCATAACATTTTATCAATTTAATTTTTTCGGCTAACGCTAATTCTTTTATATCGGTTTTTAAAACCTTAAGATTTAAAATCAAATGTATTATGTAATCTTGGTATTTAATGTGTAATAGTTATGTCATACAATTCAGAACAACATTAAATTCAATATTCATGCAATATGTTTTGTGTACAACCCTCATCTATGTGAAATTCATGACAAATATCTACATTTATGCTGTCCGTTGTTGAAGGTCATTTTGCGTGTAGTGTAATAAACTTTCAAAACATTTTTGTCTGTTGTCTGTAGTGGAGAGTGTCCGTATCCAAGAAGTGATTCAATACACATTAAATTCCAGGCATAAATTGTGCCTGTAACATTGTCCGTTCTCGAGAGGTGTCAGGATAAGGAGGTTCCACTGTATTTCAATTCAGAAGAGAATAATTTAAATAAATCAATGTCAAAATAAATACAAAAGATAATTAAAACCTGAAATCGAATTCTGCTTATTTCGAAATAAAAACGAAGATCATTTTCAAAACTTTATTTTTGTCACGTACACCAATTCACAATGAGCACTATTACCAAATCAACAAACAAAAATTTTAAGGTCGTTTCTAACAACAAGTGGATTATAATATAAATAAAAGTACAAAAATAATTTTTATAATGGGTACAGAAAACTCATTACAGTATTGTTCTGAACAAATAATGATGAGATGATAAACATATCCCAATCAACTTGATTCTGATTAACTGTTATCGCTAATCTATTTAACAATGTTCTTGCCATATTTAAAACGATAAATTTTTATTTTTAATTTGTATTTTCATTACAAGATAACACATTTTAAAAGTGCAACAAATGTCTGAAAGTATTAAAACAAAATCACGGTTTTTACAAGATAAAAGCAGTGCGCAAAAAATAAAACCTCATGACGCAGACACGCATGCATGTAACCCCACATAATAAAATTGTACGCCAGACACAAGGAAACAATTAAATCCCATAGAAAAATCTATTTAATATATTAGAAAGCATAGTTGTTTGTTGTCCGTGATGTCGCTGGTGAAGCCAGAGGACCTTCCCTGAGTCGCTGAAAGAGCTAGGAGACTTTCTTTGAGAATCGCGAGGTCTTTCAGGCAGACGAAAATCTATTGTGTCGCGTTCCCCTTCCTTCGTAACATTTTCGTGAGCTCAGAGCCCCCAGTTGCTTTTCGAGATCAGCAAATACTCATTATATATTCGATCTAACTCTCTTGTACTAGACATTCCTTGGAAACGGACGCGTTCTTCTTAAACGCCTTCGGGTTCGAACGAGTGACGAGTATAACCTGACCGGTAGCTGCAGAATCTGCAGGGGTTGATATGTTTGGACATGATTTAGCTTACAATTACGTTATCCTCGCTTATCGAACAACTAGAATAACGATCAAGATTGAGATGAGTAACGGGCAAATGAAAAGTCATTTCCCCAACACAAAATGATACCACACGGACGCTACAGTACCACGACCACATAACTGCACACGCATTGCTAATACCATTATCATATTGTGTAATTTCCAAATAACAATCTTTTCCATAATTTGGTACAAATACAAGGCCATTGCTTGTTTTTTCATCCAATATTGTATTTTTGTAAACAATCATTTAATTCTGGTGGCAAAGTGACCTATGCAGCGCCTTTACAACGTCCTAAGCTTTCTTTCATTTTTCACACATTTCACATAAACGTTTAAACAAACGCTTTTAAAACAAAAATAAACACTTCTTTTACAAAATAATAATTTTCTTTTAATATTAATCACATTTAAAATAAATATTAAATTACACAAAATATTTTAACAAGTTTTAATACGACACTTTATTCAAAGTCTGAATCTAAATTAATCACTGATTTCAATTCATGGGTTCCGCATTTTTCCATTACGTTTATGGTAACGAAATCACCTTGATCACTAAAGCTCGAAACAACACATACTTTTCTATCCAAAGTATCCATTGGGACGGCAATTTTCGTTTTGTTAACCGTAACCACGCCTATTAGTCTTTTAAATAGTCTTTCTTTATACTCAAATTGTTTTTCCATAACTACAATTTCAATACTAGTGTCAATTGCGGCTCAACGAGTTACCTGTAGATCAAATATCTGAGAGCGTATCCGGATCAATCACCGTCCATTCAACCAAATCAGAGCCGACACTCATTGTATTTTTGACAAATAATTTAAAATCTGCTTCATTCAGGGTGATTTTAATTCAATTTGCATTTTGAAATTAAATCGTTTTTAAAAGTTTTTTTTGAGACTAGCAATCAAAACTCTTATATTTTAAAACTTTCTTTTTTTACACATTTTTTTGAATTACAATCACCAGTGAAACATTTTTCAGAAAATTTCTTTCCCAAAAGTTACTATTTATCACATCTTTTTACTAATCAATTTAATTCATTAGAATTTTCTGAATTCGTTTCAAAACAGTTTTCGCAATCGTAGACATATTTTTTATTTTCAATACGATTCAGAACCAGGAGTCACATAATTTTTAAAAAAAACCGAACCTCTATCTTTTTACTTAAGTTAAACAAAAGCCATTAATTTTTTTCTTTTCATTAATTAATTTTCAACTTTTTTTACAATAAAAACTGTTTTATTTTCTTACCTATTTTTTAATTATTTTTTAATTAAAATTTTTCTTTATTATTATTTTTCATTTAAATTTTAATCTTTTAAATTTTACTT
The DNA here is from genome assembly GCA_001938485.1 of Girardia tigrina. Classification (NCBI taxonomy): domain Eukaryota; kingdom Metazoa; phylum Platyhelminthes; order Tricladida; family Dugesiidae; genus Girardia; species Girardia tigrina. The sequence continues at coordinate 31,923 of MQRK01216652.1, forward strand.
TACCTTTCAGAAAAATAATTTTGAAGCATTTTCTTACTTAAACACATGTATAAAATAAATCACTTACATATTATAATTATTAACAAAAATGAAACATCTCAAAAAAATAAAGTTTACAGGCAACTCAGAAACAAACTTAATTATAAATTAGTAGATAATCAAAAAAATCTTTATACAAGATGACGTTCGAAAAAAATGTTCCTTGGGATGATCCTTCGTGGTTGGAAGAAGACGAACTTATACATGATGATGTTATTGACCTAACCGAAACTGAAATCACCTCTGAAAAATACGAAATAGAATTGCAATCTTTCCAATACGAATCGTCAAAGGTGATTAAATCGGATATTATACCACCAGAGCCTCATAAAAATGACCACAATCAAAATATTCCTGTAAAAAAATTCAGAAACAAAAGAAATAACAATAATCGAAGACCAAAGCAAATCTTTCCCAATAATCATAATCAAGAGGGCGATAGACGACAAACAACAGAAATATGGTTCTAGAAAAAAATAACAGAATCAACTTTGTAAATTGCAACTGGCGGACGTTTGATAGACTCGTTTGTGTTGTCTAACTCTTCTTTCTCTATACCTTTTTGATTATCGCTGGTTTTAAAGGAAAATGGTCGAATGCATTTTCCGATGAAAATAACAAATCGATGTTAATTGACCAAAAGACAAAAAAATTTAATGATAGAATGTTGAAAAAGCCGAATTATATTTCCAAAGAAACATCGTATAATCAGAATCAGTTCACTGAAGATCAATATCAGAATTTTCGAAATGGATATTCTTTGATTGCAGAATTTTTATTTTATAATGATTCGAATTTACTTTAATTAACTCTACCACGTACGATTGTCTAAAATAATGGACAACCAAAAATCAAAATTTATTTTTCACTAAAAACACTAAAAACAAGAATCTAAATTAAAAATAACTCAAAGTCAATTTAAACCATTATTTATCGCGGATGAGTATAAACAACGCAATTAAAAGAAGAATTTACATCAATTTCTTATAAAATATTACAAACCAGCATTTTTCTACATAATCATAAAAAACAAATTTTACCAAATCAGTATTATAAATAAAGATATTTTTTAAAGTTAAAAGTAAAAAATTAATAAATGAATAATAAACATTAAAATGAGATTAGTTATTTTATGAATTTAAGTTATGACTTAACCAGAATAGAAATGAACATTTATTAACATGTGTGGTCCGGCCGAATAATCGAATCAGGTCTGCTCCGGGCCACTCAGCTGTGATGAGTTCTGTAAATCGGAAATTCCGATATGACGTCACGTCGACCCAGGATAGTGTCTCTGAACAAAAGTTCTGTTTTAGATGGACTAGCTTCATGATGTGACGATTCCCGCTAGAGTAGCACTCCTGTTCGGCCGTTGCCCTCTTGACGCTCGTGTGGATTTCGGAATTCTGCTTTGATCAACAGAGTTCCTCGTTCTAGATCCAGGATGATATCTCGTATGGTTTCCGTGAGAGTCGTTTTACTTGGTATCATCTTCAGTTCGTTTATGGTGCTTCACATGGTTTCCAAAAGACATGTGACCGATACATTGTTTCATAAGCACCATTTCCTTTTTTTAAATGAAAGTCTTTTTATGAGACAGCCATAAATTATTTTTTTTGTAAATTTATTTTAAATTTATTTATTTTTTTTGTATATTAAATAAAAATTTTAAATAAAATGAATGATGCTGAATGTCCAATTTGTACAATTCCTTTGATAGATGCTCTAGAAACAGCAAAAATTGATACATGTCAACACGTATTTTGTAAATTTTGTTTACAAAAATGGTTATTAAAAAATCAAAGTTGTCCTTTAGACCGTAATTCGGTACAAAATATAATAATATTTAGTAAATCACAGAAGAAACATAAAACGCTTTCACTATGCTCTTTTGTTGCAGAAGTCATATCTATTGAAAAAAAGACGACTTTCAAAAGTCATATCAAAATCATTTCAGATATTTTATCAAAATTTTTACTTTATTTTCACCAATTTGATATAATTGCACTCTTTACAAGATATATTTTCACAAAGTAACGAAGAAAGTTTTCAAATATTACTAAATAACAATTATAAACCATCGATAGAAGAAATAAAAATTTTTATTCTCATTTATTCACAGTTTTTCAAATTCTCGTTCATTATTTGTCCAGTCAAACAATTCTAACAATTTGAATTTAATAAAACAAGATCATAAAACTTTTTTCAAATAACGGGTTTGTTACTGACAATTAATTTTACCATTATTGATAAAATCGATCGACTCGATTTTATTAATAATTTCTTTTATGAAATGTTTTTTCATCCGGTCCATTTTAGATACTTCAAAGTTCGTTCCAATTTTAGTAAAATGTGAAGAAGTTAAACACTCATATAAATATATATATATTATTTTAGAGTATAAATATATAGCAGTGTTTTTAAAATTAAAATTTGTATTATTTAATAAATTAATTTTTACAAATTTTTCAATTTCATTAAAATTCTCTTCACAAATTAGTATTTTTCGGTCATTATCGGTAAATTTAGACATAATTTTCGATTCTACGTTCGTTGGAATAAGAATATTTTCAACTTGACGTATATTTTTATCAAGAGAAATCGATCGAAAATCGGTACATTTATCGGTTCTAACACTCATAATTTTTTCAATATTTTCTTGAGAATTACTACATTCAAAACACAGAACCTTGGAAGAATTTCCGACGACAAATTCAATTCGATCACTACCAGAAATGGAATTCAAACAGATGTTACACGTTGATTTATTAAAGACTTTCATATTTCTCAGTTCATCGGTTTTATCAATGAGATTTTCACCCCCCCCCCGGTTTCCACGATTGGTAGCGCACTCAGCGCACAGGATGTTAATAGAGTTACCAATCATTATTTTGAAAAATTTATCGTCACTCTCGATTATTTCATTACATAACGAACATATAACCCTGTTATCTTTCTCGGTTAATCGACCACCTTCTTTTTCGATAAATTTGTTGATTCCGGTGCAAAAGGATTTTTCATCTTCGATTGTCTTAATATCATTATTGATAAAATCGATCGACTCGATTTTATTAATAATTTCTTTTATGAAATGTTTTTTCATCCGGTCCATTTTAGATACTTCAAAGTTCGTTCCAATTTTAGTAAAATGGAACGAATATAACATGGTTTAATAACATGGTTTTTTCAGTAATTTTTAAATCAAATATTTTTTACCGAATTATTGAAATCATAATCATAAAATAATATTTTCAGGAGCACCACAACATGTTTTCTGTTTATATGATTTTTAACAATATTTAAAAAAAATATTTTTGTATAATGTCGTATATATGCGTCAAACTGAAAAGAAGTTTGCATTTACTATGACTTTAATATTTAAGTAAGATTAAAAAATTCTTATACTTTTATTTGCACAAATAAAATTTTCAATTAAACAAATTAGTTAACAGGTCAAAATCGAAGAATTTTAATTTTAAAAATTATTTGATAAATAGGAATTAATAATAAAAATTAATCTTAAATTCAAAAAATTTTGTTAGTGTTCCAAGTAAATCCAACATAAATAATATATTTATTGCTTGACATGTAGTTTTTGTAAAAGTTACCTTTTATGTGTTTCTACTGATTAAGAGCTTGGTGCGCGTGTTTGATTTATCATTTTTGAATGTATATTTGCTATTTTTATATTTCAAAACTGTAAACTATGAGAATGAAAAGCAGAAATTATAAAATAATGAAATGTATTCATTTTGTGGTAAAACTGAAGGAGTGAATAATAATAATAGGTGGTAACTGTTGTGTGTACCTGTTACCTCACAAAATTATTTATCCGTATTTATTTATCTTCATAAATACTTTATAATTATTTATATTTATTGGTGCTGAAAATCAAATGTTTGACCGAACATTGTTTGACCAGCTTGAATATAAATTAAATGTAAATAAATTTAAATAATAAATTCAATAAAATCATTAAATTGAAATGAATTAAATAAAGTAATATATAATTCAATAAGTAAAGAAAAAAATTGGTAATTATCTAAATCATCTTTGTAACAAAACACAAAAACATAAAGTAAAAAAAACTATATAGTAAAAATTAAATTTATAGTGAAAAAAATAATAATAATAGAATTAAAGAAAAAGAATTGATCTGGATTAAAATTTGGAAATATTGTTTAAATAAATCAATTTTTATTGGTGGAATGAATGTAAGTAGGGACAATTTTAAATTGTAGTATGGAAATGAAAAATGTACGTGTCAAATTTAGAAATACAATATTGTCGGCTTCGAGTTTGTTTAAATATATCAATTATTTGAAATCAGATAAAGCTTTATTTTGAAATTGCAATACTGTTATTATGAACGCAGCAAACGACACGAACACAATCTTCTATATTTTCTCACTCGATCGAGAAGGATTTCTTAAATGGTTTCGAGAAAATTTCTACAATTTAAATACAGTTATTCGTTTTTCAAATATTCATATTCAAATATATCGAGTATTTGTTATTCATAAAAATTTCGTGAATGGCGATAAAATACTTGAGGCACTGTTTCCTCACCATTTATTCTTATCTATTATTTGCATTTTTATTATTTATTATTATGTATCTGTATGTATTTTAAAATTATATATTAGTTATTGATTATTATTATTATTTATTTATTTATTATTAAATAACTTTGAGACAAAAATGGAAGAAATTCGAATTATATTTAAATAATATTTAAATTTGTGAATATTTTATCATTGTTAGATTTTTTGTTGGGGATGGTCACTGCAGTGAGCTTGTGGACATTAAAACTAACATATCGTCCACTATGCCACTTTTATAGGTATCATAAATAAGTAATCGCATTTATAAAAGTTAGACTTAAATATTATAAAGAATAAGCTTTACATTCTTTTGAGTATATATGTATGTAATGTATAAAAATCAAGATGAATGAAAATTTGTTCTTTTATATTGGATTTTTAAATACAACACACAGTATTCCCTATAATTGCTGCATTAACCTGTTAACAGAGGAACTCACGTTTTATTTACGCGCATACAACGGGTGCGAATTCTTTCACTAGGACGTGTCAGTACGTCATGCCCAGAGGACGTAATTTCCTATTATTTTTTTATTCATGTTTAAAATAAATGAAGACTATGAAATATATTTTTTTCGTTTATTTATATATAAAGTACAAAGGAAAAGACAAAATTACAAACAAATAGAAAAGAATGCGAAGAAAAACTTGGAAACATTGAATTAAAAAATAATAAACTATACAAACAATTATACAGATTACAAACATATATATTTTGTATTTAGATACAATAACAAATATAAAAAAAGTTACCAATTACTGAACATTAAAAAAAAACACGTAAAATAGAAATATTGAGCTAAAAAAATTAAAGTACATATATGTAAAAATTTAAAACTCAATGTCCATGTTATACCATACAATCTGAACACCAGTATGTGGATACTTTCCTAACACCTTTTGTAACAAACTCGGCATTTTCAGCATTTAGTTTTTCCAGTATCGCTTTTCATTTGTTCTGGTAAATGTCTTTCAACTAAACGTAATGGTTAAGGTGTAGATCTGCTTGTTGATGTTTTTGGGTGGGCTTTCACTATGTTTTATCTACCGATTTCTCTACATACTCTATCAAAAAGTGTAATCGATCCAAATGATCAATCGTAGAAAATTGTTTTATAATTTTTTTTCCTATCTACAGAATAATTGGAATTTTTACCAACTTTATTTAATTGCGGTTATTTGTTTTTGGCTACCTGTAATACAAATTACAATGGATTGCTACGAACCTTAATCTCAATTCATCAAATCTCATCCTCACTCAACGTCATCGACCGTTGTCAATAACAACAATAACAGCAACAATAATTCCACAAAACCAAACAATATTTTTTTATTCTAAGATTCTCTCTTGAACTCGATTGGTGATTCAAATGTTTGACAGTTCATCTACCCATCAACAAACAGAATATCAACCAATTATCAGTTATATTCAATCTAACTTTATTCCTGTTTCACTGTGGCAGAATACGTTTGTGATTTTTCTGTCAGTTTAATATTATTTTAATTAAAATTTATATTTTATATTTATTTATTTATCTTTTGTTAGAACGAGTTAATAAACCAACATATTAAGTTCGTTTATTAACTCGTTTAACAGATACTTATAAAAAATGTATTCTAAAAGAAACAAGTTGGAAATATAAAAAATACCATTACCAGTCCATTCTCTTTAATCTGTTTACATAATGAAACTTACTGAAGTACTCAAAATAATAAAAATAATTCAAATTAAGTTTTTTTGTTTCAAATGACTAAATCAGCAATTGATCATAATACGTCCTGAACCGGATCATTGATTTATCATTACGTCCATGAATTCTTTACCGATCTATTTCAAAATACGATAAATTTAATACTTTTTTTCTATTCTGCTTTTGCTATACGAAAATTTCAAATTATGCTTCACCAAAATGGAAATTAAAGTACTTGTTATTTCTAATTTCTTGGTTTAAAAATTATGTAAAATATATACTTATGCTGATGATCACATTAAATTCAAATCGGTTCGAGAGAGTAGGGTTTTGGATTGCAAAAGTCTGGTGTAGTGACCGCCAATCAACAAACCAATATTCTCATCATTTATCAAAACACCTTAATTCATAACATTTATTTTCACGCACTAAATTCAATCATTAATAAAATTCTACTAGATCTACAATTAACTCATTAATTAAAAAATTATTAGATAATATTATATCTAAAATTTAGTCATAAACAAAATTGATCTCAAGTAAAATTTTGTCATTCGTCACATAAAATTTCACCGCCAATGAAATTTCATCAATAATAATTTATTATTTTTGCTCACAAAAAGAAAATTATAAAATTATATATGGTACCGTCTTTGGCGAGGTTGTATAGTTTCGTTGTGTGATAATCCTTGATTATCGGAAAAAATTGATTCACCTTTTCTCGAATATTTTCTGTCTCGTGAGTCCGATCGGGTTGGAAACCGTCGTAACGAATTCGCCATATTGTTGCGGTTGTTTTGATGCCCATATTGTTGGGTATTTTGAAAATTTTTTGGATATCGAGAATTTTTTGAGAAATTCTCCAAGTCTTGCTGATCAAAAAACCGATCTTTTCTAGGATTTGCCCGGTCAGGAGCATGGTAGGGGCTCGACTGACGGCGAGTTGGAATCGTTTCATCAGGGCGGTTGTTTGGATATCGCTTTTCATAGGGTCCGACTTTATAGTGATCGAAATTTCTTTGATTATTGGAAAACTCGGGATCAGAAGTTTTCCAATAAGTCCAGACTAGGGTGTCTGATCGATTTGGAAGTTGGCGCATTAATCTCGTCTCGTCATCCCGGTTCCAACGGTATCCATTTTGTCCATTATCTGGATATTTTTTCAGATTCTGAAAATTTTCTAAGTCTAAGGAATCCCGAGGACGAAAAATCCGAAAATTGCGATTTTTTCGCGAAAAATGAGCCGATTTTGAAAGTTGGTGGCTCGTATGATCAGTTTTTTCGGGACGGGTTTGGGGGGATAGGTCGCTTCCTGATTCAACAAACATATCCTTCTCGGACCGCACTCCCAAAGTGGTCTCCGGAGACGGCGAATTCATGGTAGGATTCGATAGTGTCGTCCGATTCACTCGAATCCGATGTTGTTGAGTCGGTCTCATCTAGACGCTTTTTTGGTGTGCCATATGTTGGTGTTGCGCACACCGGGGGCAAAATCGATACTTGATTGAAGAATTATCGATTTTTCCAAGTTTGGGTTTATAACTCGGCTCCTGGGAGACCGATATTTGAAGGACCAGGTGCGCTGGATTCCTTATCGTGCCGCGATTATTTTGGTGAGCCGCTTGACGATGGGAGATCAGTGCATCGCGATACGATTTTTTAGAAAAATCGATTTCTGATTGATTTCTCAGGATCTGGGAGGCGTAGCGGGTCTGGTC
>MQRK01216656.1:10001-27091 GCA_001938485.1 Girardia tigrina
TATATATATATATATATATATATATATATATATATATATATATATTTCAATTGGATTTAATAAAACATTGTCCTAACAAATATATCTAGCTATATAATGTAAACAATTCTAAAAATATTTTGCTCAAATAAGGACAATTAATTCATTAAAATACTTAGAAAAATATAAATAAAAAGAATTGATAAATAGCTTGTAGGTTAAAATTTACTTTACTAATTGTCCTAAAATGGGTACAACTGATCTTAATAGATTAATAAAATTAATTAATTTTTTTAATTAAAAGTCATTAAAACAACTGAAAGTGAGTCTCATTCTCCTCATCACAATTCGATCAGATCATCTATTTCTCAAAATTTGTTTCAACATTCAACAATAAAGTCTCTCGTTCTTCCAAACAACAAAACAGATTCGCCATTTTTATTAATATTTTCTAATTTAAACATATTTTAATGTAACAAAAGATAATTTCAATATCAATTCAGAGGAAATTGAAATTATTTCATTATATCTCGAAAGCAGGACAATAATCACCAGGAAAATATTAACGACATTTCCATTAATCTTTTCTTTTTTCTTAAGGACATTCTCGTAAAACTGTTGCTAAAATATGTTTTATATATATAAAAAATCGAAAATAACTATATTGATATAGATTAGATATCTATTACTCTAATGGCTTTCATATTTTACAATAATAATTTTCTGAATATTACAAATTATTTTTTCTTCAAATTAGAAAGGAAACCTTTCCTCTTTGCTCTCTTCTTCCCCACTAATTACAATTCACGTCTGTATCATTCATCATTCAAAAATACCAGATTTTAATCATATCTTAATTAAATGTTACACATCAATTTTGATGAGCAAAAGAATTATTTTTTTCCATATTTTATTTCTAAAAATATTTTCATAAAACAGAGCCCCCCCTCAAAATCTACGTTAGGGAATCCTAAAATATTTAATGAAACATTGCCATAACAAATAAACGCCTGGAAAAATAATTTTTTATTCAATTAAAATGATTATTTTAGAAATAAGTTTTCTGAACTATTTACTCTTGTTATTAATTAAATAAATATACTCTGATATAAAATGAAAATTATTTTAATTTCTTTTTTTCTTGTTTTTCAATTTTATTTTATGAAAATAATAATAAAAATCGAATAAGTGGATATTTTTTTAAAAGAAACTAAAATATGTGAATTTAAAATATTGAAATAATATTAAATGTATTGATAAAATTATTAATAAAAATAATATTTATAATATTATTATAATGAAAAACCTATTTTGATGATATTTTCTGAGAATATTTTAATAAAAAATATTATTTTATATTTTACTATTTCACAAACAAATAATAAACACACCTAATTATTAATAAAATAAAATAAGATTAATTTTTTTATCCGGAGGAATTTCTTTCATATTTTTTATTTGTCTTTCATTTTTAATTTATTCAAATTATATATATTGAAAAACTCGAAATTTTAAGTAATTATGTAAAATTATGGTAAAAATTAGAAAAAAATTTTTTCATTGATTTTTTTCCACATTATTAATAATTTTAAAAATGACAAAATGTTTTGGTCCCCAAAAATAGTTATGATTATTATATTTATGAGTATATAAAGAATAAAGGTTTAATTTTTACATACTTGTTAATATACTTTTTATAGAATGTTCTTGTTTTATATAATTATAAAATATTTATTTTAATTTTGTTGTGTTTAATGAGTCTTAAGGGCATGATTGACTTATGTCCATCAAATAGCCATCAAACACTCCCTTTTTAATTGATTGAATGAGGCTGATCTTATCCTCAACCCTGTCGAAAAGCCATTTCCCTAAGAACAGAATTTAAAGGAGTTCCAAACGAGTAACCTCAACCCATTAAATTTGTTCTCTTCATATAACAACTATCTCAACTGTGTTTAAAATTTCCAGTAATCATCCTTTCTTCAGCACCAATCATTTCAAATAATCTCAAACCCATCAGTCCATGTCTCGCAATACAGCGCAATTAACCGTACAATGTAACAAATATCAATTGAAATGATGATAAACGGACTGTTGACCACAGGACTATTGACCATAGGACTGTTGACCATAGGACTGTTGACCACAAGGACCATTGACCACTAGGTTTGTTGATCATAGGGTTTTTGACCACAAAAAATATAATTATCGCACCCTGTCTCAGATGTCTTGACAGAGTTGGTCTATTTTATACTGGTGCAAATTGTAATTTAATTAATTTGCATTGCTGACAGTTTGAAGAGAATTTATCGTTTAAATTGAAGAGAAATTGAAAATGTTTAGTTTGTTAGTTCAACTAGTATGAATTAATTCATTTTCAATTGATATTTTGCTTAAAAATAATTTCATATAGAATTACCATGGCAGATGAAGCAGTGTATGGCATCTCTAAACGCGGGGAAAAAACTTTAATTTATCGCGGCTTTGAATTCTGGCAACACCGTACTAAGGCAGATGGACACATAATTTGGCGTTGTAATAAAAATTGTGTGTGCAAATGTAACCTCGTCTACTTCTGGCAATCCATCATCTGATTCCCAGTACAAACCCCGATACAATATTGACTGACTTCGAAACTGCAGCGATGGGTGCCTTTACGGCACGATTTCCATCTGCAAGAATCACGGGTTGCTACTTCCATCTTGGACAAAGCGTTATCCGTAAAGTCAATGAACTAGGTTTGAAAACTCTATATGAGACAGATGATGCTTTTCGGGGTAACGTCAGATGTCTAGCAGCCCTGTCCCACGTTCCAGTCAAAGATGTCGCTGAAGCATTGGAAATACTAGCAGATGACATCACAACTAGTATTCCTGCAGTTGAGCACATAGATGAGCTACTTAGCTATTTCGAACACACATACGTGCGTGGTCGCCGTCTACGAGGAAGAGGAGAACGCTACGGTCCGGTAATCTTTCATCCTGATTCGTGGAATCAACGAAATGGTGCCCTAGATGGAATCACCAGAACCACGAACATCGTTGAAGGATGGCATCATGGGCTTCAGGTACTTTTCCAGTGCAGCCATCCGACGATGTGGAGATTCATCAGAGGTCTGGAGAGCGACTGTGCTCAACAAAGCCAGTTTCATGCAGGGGATAACAGGAATTATTCAACCATTCGTTCGCAAATATCAACGTCTTCGAGAAAGGGTGACGCGTGCTGTTGGAACATACGGACAAACACATGTATTGACCTACCTTCGAGCCATAGCACATTTGTCATATGTCTAAAACTAGATTGACCATAAATACTTTATGTCTAATTTTTTTATTTCTTTAAACTATGTAAAAGTTTTATGGTTTTTTTATCAAACATTGTTTTGTGGTCAAAGACCCTATGATCAACAAACCTAGAGGTCAATGGTCCCTGTGGTCAACAGTCCTATGGTCAATAGTCCTGTGGTCAATATTCCGTAAATCGAAATGATGAGGAATTGTGTGACCATAATGACTCTGATACCAACTTAAAAGTAAATACCAAACTTATAAGTAAAAACGATGTCGAAATATCATTTTATTTTTAACAAAATTTATTATGCGCAATTTACGGTCTTTTACAATTTAAAATTACTTCAAATCAAAAACAAAACTTAATGTGCTAAAAAACGTATTTTGTTAAAATAATGAATAGAACGTGAGAATGAAGACCGAATCATAATTTCAGAAGAATTAATGTCATGTTAGAAGTTAGAAGTTTGTACGATAAGGACTGAGTACGAAAAATATTACTAACTTAAAAATCCTCTATCTTCAAAACCATATTTTTGATAGAAATAATACCGACTGTTTTGCAAAATGTTTTTTCAAAATAATTTAAGTAAGATAAGAAAGATTATTTATTTTTTAATAAATTCTGCGAGCTTTTCTCGAATGTCTTCCATTAGATTTGAAATGGTAGTTTCTTTCACGATTTTGGCTGCATTATTCCACTTGTTCCAAAAATCTGTAATTGTCTATGCCCTCTTGTTTGGCGTCTTTAATTGCCTTTTTAATTGCCCAATATCTTTCATTTGGGCGAAGCTCTGGACAATTTTGTGGGTTTGAACTTTATACATTTTAAAACCCACAGACTGTTTTCTCGCTACAATTTGGCTTTACTACCACTTTTCGATTTGATAGACGAGGATTTCTCTCTTACAGAGCCTTTAGTTTCTACAAATTCTGTGTACACGAAAAGCCCTTTCTTCTTCCCGAACCAATTTTTCTGAAGTCGTTCATGGCCTCATTGAATTTTTAATAACGTTAGAAACTGTTTTCTGACAAACATTTCCCTTTCTGGCAATTGTTTTCTGACTTGATTGTGGATTTTATTGAAATAAACGAATAATTAATTCGCGAATTCCTGTTTCTGACGACATATTCATGAAAAAATGAAATTTAAAAATGAATACTAAAGTGAATTTTATTTTGATTTATACAAACAACAGTCTAGTTGTATTTTTTGTCATTTGTGAATTTATGTTGAAGTTATAGAGATTTAAAGTTAGTAATATTTTTCGCACTCAGTCCTTATATATTTCAGAAATAACAAATAATTATTCCACGAGGCGGCCGAGGCGTAGATTTACAGACTTTTAAAGAATAACGATGAATCCTGAGAAGAAATGTTTGGGACTGTAATTGTGTATTTGTATGAATACATATATTTATGCCCTCTCAAATCCAGGATAACAAACCAAATCGAGAATGGTTGTCCTTGTCAGGGACTTGTAATCCAAGAGTAAATATAAAAACTTCCTTGCAACGAATCACAAAGCATGCATATAGAACGTTGAGGTTTCTCGCAAATTTTTCGTTGGGTTCAATGATCAAAATGTTCAAAGTGTCGCAAATACACTAGAAAAGAAGTTGATCATCGAATAAATGTTATTAGTACTAAGTACCGTAAATACACGAAACATTCTAGACACAAGACTAAAGAACTAAAGAAAGACAAAAGAACTTTAAATCCGATCATAAATATTGATTTGCCAGTGTCTATCGGTTCTGTTGACGAGAGCGATCAAGGTGTAATCACAAACGTGGATAATATAATAGTTGATATAACAGAGAAAAAAGAAAATGTTTCTTTACCTGTTACACTAAGCGTAATACAACCAAAGCCTAACAAAACCATGGTACAAGAAATTAGGATTGATCCTTTTTAGGGGTAAAACGAAAACTTGTCAGTGCGGCGAAGGCTGTAAAAAAGGCTTTAAATTTGATTGTTTAAGTTGTACGAAGTGACGATATATTTCTGATTCTTTTTGGAATTGGTGAATTAATTGAGTTGAATAAAATTTTAATCGAATGAAACAATATTTTTCTTTCCGACTAAATTTGAATTTATTGAACAGTTTATTTTTCTTTTTGAATCTATTATTTAATGAATTTTAAAAATGGAAAATTATTTGAAACGAAAATTTAAATAAATCAAAATAATAAACGATAATAACGAATGATGAATCTAAATAATAATGATAAAAAATGGGCCCAGCACAAAATGTCTGACTATCAAATAAGCTGACACTGCGTCTCTGCTACCAACGTTCCGTCTTCACGGAAACGTAGACATCGGACAGAACAACCATATAGATAATATATAAGTCTTACAAGATTTATTAAAGAAGAAATTCATAATTATTGTGAGGTTCTTGGGAAACTGTTTTCATTAAAGGTAAAAAATAAATATATTTTAAATTAATTTATTTAAAGTATATTTTAGAATATATTTAAAAGTATATGTAAATAGTTTAGAAAACAAATTACATCTTAAGAATAGTTAAACAGAATGTAATGAAGTTTTAGAAAGTAAATACAATACAAAGGAAAATAAATATCATAATAAATATTAAAATTAACGAAATTTAATAAAATGTTAATTTAAGAAAATGCAATATTTAAAAAAAATACAAAATTAAATACGAAGTTAACATATAAATTATTTGAATATAGTTTATAATTTAAATAGTTTTTAAATTCAAAAATTTCATAAAATCAAAGGTAATACAAAATTTCGAAAATAATAAATCTGATTATTTATATTTACAAATTATGTTAATTTTATTGATTTGTGAAAGAAAAATTTAAAAATCGTTCCTCAGAAATTTAATTATGAAAACTTGTTTGAATAATGTTTATATTGTTGTTATTAAATAAAAGTTTCGAAAAGGCCTGAATTTCCATCTGAAAATAATGCCGAGCCTTACAATTATTATTATTATTATTATTATTATTATAATTCGTAAAATAGGTTGAAAAATAACTCAGTTTAGTAAAATTATTTAAATTTTTTTAAAGGTATAAATTAAAAATTATATTAAGTATCACTTTTAATTTATAATAATTGTAAAAATATATTAATATTTTTAACTTATTTATAAATGTTTTTTAATAAATAAATATATTTCCCTGAACAAATGTGAAAAAGTAATAAGATAAATAATTAATAAATAATGTTTGAGACGTCTCAGTAGGAAATCTTTCACTTGTTTTCAAGTCTGTTTTAGGACTAATATATCATTTTAATGGTTAATTCTGCGATAAGGAGGACACATTAAAGTACAAAATCAATGTAGAAAAAGAAGGACGGAGAGACAATTATGAAAGTGTTTTAGACGCAATGATTAAGAATGAAACTGTGACGAAATCCCTTTACAGGAATAATGTGCTCGAAATGCTTGTAACATTGAACCGGCTGCATGGCTATTTTTTGGTATAAGGAAAAATAGATTTGATATAACCTAAATATATCACAAACGAAATCGATCAATATTGAAAACATTATTCCCATAACAGAGAATCCTATAAATTCTACAAATAACACTTAAAAAATTGTTAAAAACTTTTTAAAATATATATGAGCTCATGAATTACTTTAAAGATTTGATCAATATTAGAAGTTCCTTAATAAATTTCTAATGAAAAACATATAATCTCAATTTGATTCTCAATTTGATTAGATAAAAGTAAAGAAAGCTTTCGGTAAGTGATCGTTTCTGTACATTTTAATATTTATCATTTTACCAATGTTTGACAAGCAACTAACTGATTTTTCTTTACCTTTTGATAGTTAAATGACTCATTGATAATAATAATAATAATAATAATAATAATAATAATAATAATAATAATAATAATAATAATATCAACTAAAATAATAACAATAGTAATAACCGAAATAATAGTATTACTAATAATAATAATAATTGAATATTCTAGTGTCAAATTGTTAGAATAATAAATAAAAAAACTATTCATTTTATTAAATTCATTATAATAAATAATAGAATACATATAACATATGAAAAATGGAAATTCTTTCTTGTAACAGAAAATTATTTTGACATAAATTTTTCTTTTGTCATTGAGGAAAACCAAACAATTAATTTATGATTATTAATCCAATTTTTTCTTAAAAAATAATAAAAAAACTGACAAGTAATTCTTTACAAATATAAATAAATATATAAATAACTCAAGATCTTTTTAATATTCCTTTGTGCACTTAATTATTGTAGCAATAAAATAATTCAACAAAGACACAACATGTATAAAATATATTGAAAGAACACGCGTTTCAAAATAACACTCCAAAATCGATAATATTAAAACAAAGTTTTAATCATCAATTTACATCTCCCCCAGATTCGAAAGAATCTAACTCATCCGATGAGACATTATCACAGAATCTCCTCGGAGGTCGGCGCTCACGAACGATCAATTCCGTTTTATCTTGTTGTGAAGAATCGTTCAGATCCGAAACACTCAGTTGAAATGGCGGTCTTAGATCAGCAACATGGCGCAACGAGTCAACATTCCTTATGGTTACTAAGAATTTGACTGGAGTTATTATCCCCTTGATAACTCATTCTACCTATTTTCATCACATCACTGGGCCTGATTTAGTTTCATCTATACTTTATCTCCCTCTTTGAAATTCGCTAAAAATTTATCTTCGTCAATATGATCGGTTGAGTTAATGACCAACTTCAACTTTCATATTGTTTATACCCGTAAAGAATTTCAGCTTGGATCCTATCGTTTTTTCCTGGAGTATTATTCATCCAATACACAGCTTTTTGGATTCTATTCCCTGCTCTTGCGGCTAACGTCTTAACGGTTTGATGACTCCTTTCGATTATTCCATTACCATTTGGTCTATTTACAGCATAGCACATGACATTTATGTTCCAAGCCTTCATCTCCGATTTAAATGCTTCATAATGGAAAGGCAACAACTCGTTAGCTCCACGTTCATAGAAAATATTTTTCAAGTTCCGAATGACTTCAGAAAATTCCTCGTCACTAATTTTTCTCCATATTGCAAACCTTGATGGTCCTTAATCAATAATTGTAAGGTATTTGAACTCTTCAAACTTTGAAACATCGATGGCAATTCTTCTTCAAATTTTGTCGACTTCAAGATTCTCTTTCCCACTGGACCGATGCTGGATCAATGGATTGACAATGATTATACTGAAGGATGATTATTGAATATCTTTTTCACTCACATTAATGTTGAACTTCTTCACCAGATAAATCGATATCTGTGGTCCCATATGTGTTCCGTCGTGAATTTTCTTAAATTTTTCGACGTCCAATTTTATTAGACCTGATACAACATTATCGGTCACTTCAAGGTGGTTTATCGGTAATCATTTTTGAGGAATTCTTTTGAGAATATCGGTATCATTCATCTCGGACCGGACGTAGACCACACGCAATTTTAAATTATATTCACTCACGAAATCTTTTTGCAGGTTTAATCTTCTACGGATTTAAAACTCAAAATCAGCCTTAATCTTGTTTTTTTGAGTGTTATCAATTACATTCGATATTCATCCTCATACCACTTGACTATCGAGTCTCAGCTCAGTATCGGAAAAAACCCCAAGTGATTGCTAAATTGTACTCTTTAACGGCCGCTTTTAGCTCTGCTAAATTAATATGCCTACAGTCATTAACTTTTCGGAGCTATGAAGCATCCTCAATTCTTTGACCATCAACATCTAAACAGACTCCTAATGCCAATGAACTGGCATCACACCAGACGATGGCTCTATTTTTATTCTTCACTGACCAAATTCGTTTCATGCAATCATTTAACTTCATCCTTTTCACTATGTCCCCGATCGCTTTCTTCAACTCGTCATGTATCTGACTGTCCTAGTCTCCGGTAGATTGCCGTTTAAGATACGAAGTTGAAATTCTTAGCAAACCATAGACGGGGTTATATCAATGATTTGACTGCAAAATGAATACAGATCTCGTCTTGTTTTGACGTTTTCATGATTTAAATTGAATCTATTCGCCCGTCTCAAACAAAACAAACCGCGATATTCTCGGTACACTTCTAGATCTAAAACTCTCACTGATTTTTCTTGCAGAAATTTTTTAGGATCTTCCGAAAATAATCCAAATTTCAGTAAATGCTTCCTCACTCTATCTACTGATACTTTACTTTCATCCACGAATATATCATCAATATACACATCAGCGGCTTTATTAATATTTATTAATCCATGGACAAGACTTTCTCCACTATTTTCGTCATAACTGTTGGTCCCACGTTTAAACCAAAACCCATTCTGGTTAACGCATATCTCTTATGTTTAAACAACAACGTTTGATACGGTAACATTTCGTCTTCAATGAACAACTACATATATTGGTACTTCAAATCCAACATCGCACAATTGTCGGACTTTTTTCTCCACTTCCGAAGCTTCTAACCACAGGCCGCACTATTTTCACTATACTTATTGATATTTCTAAAATCAAAAACAGGTCGAACTTAATCTTTATTTGTTTGCATTACTGGGAAAAATGATAATAGTACACTTAGGGGGGCCCAAATTTATATTCGTCATACAAAATTAAAAATCCCTTTTCGATCCACTGTTCTATAACTTCTTCGAATTTGACCTTTGATGATACACTGACATGGTAGTAATCAGAACGATAATCAAATTTGTCTTCTTCTCCTATCGGCCATTTCCATCTCGATTTCCAAAACTTTTCATATGACACTTCAAAATTCTTCTCTATTATATTCATACACTCGACTTCTTTTGAATCGAAGACATCCGCCACGGTGGTATTAACTCTCTCACGGCCGAAAACGGCCTCTTCACACCTCCAGACTTCTGAATCACATCAAGACTGATAATAGCTTTATAACCCGACAACATTTTATTAACAATCAAACCTGCCGTAGAACATTTTTCATCACTAAGAATAACCTCCAACTCGGCTTCCAGAGCTCCAACTCTTCCACCATCCATCATAATTATCGTTCTGTCAATTTTTTACGGCTTTTCGACAATGATAGTTCTGGATGTACGGAATCGATTAAAGCTTCAACTTTACGGCTATTAAGGATAAGAGACCTAGTATTTAATCTTAATCCAGGAGTACATCCGGCCTCTGTGGTGAGGTACTCCCATCTCCGTTTCTCGAATGACAATTCTTAGCCGAATGAACATAACCATTTCATGCTTTGCATCTTAAGCCGTTTCTACACTCGCTGGTGAAATGACCTTACTGCAAACATCTAAAATACGTTGCCTTAGACTTATTTGACGGCCGTGGAGAACTTTTATGGCGATTTTCTTCCGCCGTTCTAACATCACCGTATTGGAGTCTTGTGGATTTTTATAGACTTTAAAGTTGTCATTGTTAAACCCCCACGTTCTCTTGTGATATTATTTCGAGAAGCAACCATCGAGATCTCATTCTCAGCATTCCTTTCAACTTTCAACAACTCTCTAGCCAGCTTCAACATTTCAAAAGTGACACTACCTGACTTCGTCTGATTTCCATTTTTACACCTCGATAGTATATCATGATATAATGCGCATATGGCTAAATTTTCTACACTTTTTACTAGCTCATTGATGCCAGCACAACATTCATCTAAGGTTTCATCATTCTTTAACCGCTCGAATGAGTCGAACCAGTCTATATCAAACGCCTTGAAATACTCATTACCTGTTCATAGTCTCTTTGTTTTTCATTCATATTTTCATATATTTTGAAAATAGATCCTTCCAGGAAAAAGACAAAATTTTTCCAACTCTTTCGAATCATGAATTCCTTGAGAATTGGCTATAATCTCGAATCTTGTTTTCCATTCCTTGATCGAATCTATTTTCCATCTATTAACAACATCAATATGAGGTTTACAACATTTATTAATATCACAAGCGCATTTACTATTTGACATCTCTCTTGATCAATATATTTCTGAGTTCAAACTAATTATTTTCAATAAATGAAAATCTGTTGATAAAAATTATTAATTATAAAGAATCTAATTGGTTGAAATTAAATCTAAACATTTTTAAAAAAGAACTTTTAAATTTTTAAATTAATAAATTAAAATTTTAAATTACATTAAAAAATAAATAATACATTAAAAATTATTTTAAATCTTTTTACTTTAAAATTAAATTAAATTATTTTTAATTAGTAAGAATCAAAGAAAATACCGACCATCCATCTGTGTGTAGGAGAGGCACAATCCGAATCAACATACAACATGCACAATATCAACACACAATTCAAAACATTCATCATTACGTAATGTCTTTTCATCCAATAAAATTATGAGAAATTAAAATATTCCATTTATTGTTTTTTAGATTTGAATACATTAACAAAAAACTATATCAATCAAGGAACGATGACCTCTGAGAAGTGTTGTGAAGAATCTGTTTGTGTTGTCAATAAATGTTTGCATTCAAATTGTGATGTTGTTAATATTAATATTAAAAACATTTAAACAAGTCTCGTTTATTGCAATTACATTTAGAGTCATTAAAACTGTCAGAAGGTCTTTCATCGTTTGCCATCGTTCTAATTGGTTTTCTTATTTCTATTTTAATCATGATTATTCAAACAATTTTTCTAAGTTATTTTTTAAAATATTTAACCTCTAAAAATTATTAATTAAAAATATTATTTTTTATCATTTTTCAATAAATACCAAAATAATAAAAATGACATCAAATTATTAAAAATGCATTTAATTTAAATTTGGAAATCACCGCTAACAGCGTTCTAACGTCCATATAGCCCGGATAGCTTGCAGCAATAAAATAATTCAACAAAGACAAAACAGGTATAAAATATATTGAAAGAACACGCGTTTCAAAATAACAACACAAAATCGAGAATATTAAAACAAAGTTTTAATCATCAATATACAATGATGAAATAAAACCTTCAACAGCATTTTAAAAATTATTATTTAAAAACCCAGTTAATTTTGACAGATTAACCGCACTTTTAATTGAATATGCAGTGAATATAAATGTTGATTATTAAAAGTCAATGGAGTTTTAAAATTTCTTGCTTCATTAAAATTCTCGACATAATCGACTGTAACTTAATTCCTTATTGAATTTAAGTAAATATATTTATAATTAATCCCTTATATCAGGTTATTCTCCATTCTGACACGACTTCAAACGTTTACAGACCTTTGTCATCCGACTCGGTTTTGTGGGCTCACCAATACGAGTACAGAGATGAAGGTGTGTCTCGGTTCGTCAATGTAAGAATTTTGACATCCATGACACAAGCATTAATATATAATTTAAGTTCGCACAATATAATAATCTCTTTATCTTCGAAGTGACAGACAGAACTTTTATATCGTTAATAGACCTAATATTTATATAAAAACGTTTCACATAAAAATGAATAAGATATTTGTCTAAAAAGTGTGTGTTTGTTTTTTTTGTTTGCTTGTTTGTTTGTTTATCGGTCACGCTTTTAAATGAGAAATTACGGAGTAACTGGAGTGAATCCATTTAAGGAGGTAGTAAATCTGTACAGCCCGCATCAATACAATTCTGTCGGTGCAGCGCTTTCAGCGAAAACCGACGAAATTAAATGAAAACCGTACAAGTCGTTAAATTAACACCGATTTCGAATAATGACGATTGATATGATTCCTACATGGAATTTCGTTAAAAAATTTTTTTATGAAAATACTAATTTATTTGATAAATGACGATTTTTATCATCTATTTACTAATTATATTGCTAAAAATCAGTTTTGTAGAAATTAAAAATTTTCGTTATTAAAAAATAATATCAACAAATAAAATGCAAAATTGCGTAGGGACCGGAGTTAATTATTTAAAGAAGTAGTCAATATGGAGCGCCCGTATCAAAAAATCTGTCAGTAGAGCATTTACTGAATTTAACGAAATCGACCAAAAACCATGCAGGTCATTAAATTGTTGAATCAACATCGATTTTGAATAATGAAGATTTAGATCATTCCTCTACAAATTATTTCGTGAGAAATTTTTTAAAAGTACTAATAACATATTAATTCAATTAATAAATGACGATTTATATAGCTTATTTACTAATTATATTGCTAAAAATCAATTTAGTATAAAATTGCAAAATTTCGTTATTATCTGAATCACGGTTTGTCTTTCATTCTCAAATTTTACTATTATCATATATACACTGTGAAAATGCGAAATAGTGGAGAAATAGGGAGTGAATCCGCATAAAGTTTAGATCAATCTGCATAGTACGCATTGAGATGGTTCTGTCTGTATAGTGCCCGAGCTGACTCAATTGATCGACTTTTAAAGCAACACAGAATTCAAAATAATAAATTATAATAATTACTATTTGAAAATTAAAGCAGAAACTTTCAGAGACGAAAACTCAGCTCACTTGTCATATATGACGGGTCTTTTCCTAGTGAATAAGATTCAATATTTAATTGTAGGAGTCTCTCATAAATTTATAAATTAATTAATAAATTTACTTTCTAAATGTATTTTATTTATAATGGCGGTTTTATTTTGGTACTTTTATGTTAATTAATGAATACATGTTTGTTCAATTAATAAATCTCGGAAACGAGGGAAACAATTTTGTTCAGCTTTATAATTGACTTTTGAAAATAAATATTTAATAAAATATTGATTTATTTAAAATAGTTTTAAACTGTAAATATATTTTGTTTGTTTTAAGTGAGACTTTTTGTATGGAAATATTAATTTATTTTATTATTATTATAATTTAATACTCATATTTTTTCACCCAGCAAAACTAATTCTCTTCGTCTCCAATGAGAAGAGGAAACAATCTATTAATTATTTTTTATTAATCATATTATTTTTTACTAATTATATTCAGTTTCAATTGAGAATCCAGAAATCATTGTCTATTTCGAAAAATATAATATTTTCTGTTCAAATAGTTATAGTTTATCATTTGCATGGATTTTATTTTAAAATGAACAAAATTAACAATGTTCGTCCGGAAAAGACTCAAAAACTCAATAACCCTCCGACCGCGTATTATTTTTAACTTTTATCATATTTTATTGCATTTTATCAACTCACACGTTCGCACGGCAACTCAGGATCGGCTTTGTTTACTACAGAGAGACAGCTTGAACCGACAAATAGCTGGATAGCAATGTGAGAAAACATTAATAAATGCAAGCACGTTCAAATAGTGGGATGCGTATAATTATACCAGTAGATGCTGCACGTATATCGCTGGATTAACGGTCAGAGGGTTAAACATTTATCATTCAACGAAACTTTACTTGATTACCATAAATTATTATAATGCGATACATATACCGATTTTCAGCTTCTTGATGTATAACAAATCTAAGGCTTGTTTAAACGATAAACTGCTAGTTAATGATCGACCTTCTATTTATTAGGAACATAGTAATAAATAATAGATTAACTGAAATAACGGTTTCAAAAATCTCACCACTTGTCTACCAATTACGCCACCACATTCAAATAATATTACGATTGAATGAAATTGATAATGTGGAATAGTGGCAATTATTACTTAATACATTTGTACAATCAGAACAGATACAACGGTTTTCTGAGCTATCTCACTTTTCATTGGATCTCCAGGTTGCCGCAAAGACCGGACGGTGGTGGCAGAGTCGCAATGACGCATTTGATGCTCAAGTGTTTTTTACTAGTGCTAGACTTTCTCATTCAAATTAACATAAGTGATTCAAATCTAAAATTGTCTTGTGGGAGGAAATGAGGTATTGAATATAAATGGTAATATAAGTATAAATAATTTTAATTTAAAATAACGAATTTTTCACTTTAATCGTAGCTGCTGCCAGAATAAGAGCCGATATCTTCGACCCATCAAGTGACTCAAGTTACAACTTCCAACATTGGCATAATAAAATAGTTGCCGAAGTTTCAAACCCTGACCTCAAGCCAATAATAAATGGTGCCCCACTTCAACGCTAACCCTATCTTTAATAAAACGGTGTCTAAAGATGTCAGATATGATATAAACTAAATTATAGAATAATTATAAAATAATAATAATAAAATTGATATTTTTTATTAAAATTACTTATTAATTTGATTATGAAAATAGATTTATTTCTGCTTTTACTGATAAAATAAAGAAAAAAAACAAAATTGTACAAACAATAAATTATACTTTTTCTCCATTTTTAAAATAGATAGTAAAAAATTCAATTAAAAAAGAGCGAATAATTATGTTTAATACATTTATTTGTGAAAATATTTTTTTCCTTTTTACATATAAAAATTCGAAAAAAAATATTTGTACAACACTTAAAGAATTTGTTAATTAAGTCAGCTGTTGATTAGCATAAATATTTGCATCTTCAATTTTATTATCCAACAATAAAACTTCGCTTTTTCTCTTCTTATTTTTTTCGTTATTTCGTTGGTTAATCTTTCTGGATTGATTACGATTACAATATATTAAAAATAAATAATATGTGAGTTTAACTTGTGAAGATTTTGTAATTTTATAAATTTAAATTAATGAAAAGTTAGTTTCGAATAAACAGTATTCTTTTCATTTTCATATCTCAGTTAAATTTAATATATATACATACATAAATGACAAATATACAAGAAGATTATCGTGATTTCATGCAACCGATTACATAATCATTATTTTGCATTAATTTGACCTTGAGGTGACCTGTTGATCAGTCGAAATATATTGTCTATAAATAGATTTTTTAAATGGATGAGTTTTGTTATCAATAAAACATATTCATCCTGACTAAAGAGTATCAACACGTGAAATTGCCCTCGGCAGAAAATAATATAATTTTTATGACTATTTTGGATGAAAAATTTTAAGAAAAACATATTAATTATTCAGCTTTTTGAACATGAACTTTTATATGTAACATAACTATTAAATATTTTTATATATCATTTTATTAATATTGTATTATTATTCATTTAAAAATAAAAGTACGTAATAAATATAAAAATAAAAATGAATAATTACGGTATTTGAAAACATATTTAATGCACTTAATTACCAAACTTTTTTCTAAAAAAAATTAAAATCTGTCTAATCTGCAAAGTTGAGACATTCGTAGGTAAATCTTCTTGATGACGTTCCTAACCATAGTATTCCACCCACTTATAAGAAATAGAAATTTTAAATTGGCTATATGTAGTCAAACTTTCAGCATTTTGTTAAAGGATAAAATGTATAAAAATAATCAAGTTAAGACACAAAAGAAGTTATGAGATACAACTAGAGGACGTTAGGATTTTGATCAGAAATGTAGATTGGCTAAAGCCCTTTAATTTGAGGGGGATGTGAGGAATCTTTTAAATTGTTTGAATATGTGAAAATATTGATGCTGTATGTTGATTTAAGTATGCTTAACTTAGAATGGTGATTCTCCCACCCAGATGAAAATTGGTATTTCTTTAAATTTAAAGTGATTGACTATTCGAACATAATTAAAATAATAAGTTTTTATTTTTTAAATTAACAATTTAAATTAAGTTTAATATTTGTTTTAAGAAAAGAAAAGAATTTAATTAAATTTAAATAAATTTAATAAGATTTAAATTAAAGTAATTTTAATAATTTGATAACATTTTTATAATTTTGTGTTTTTATTTAGAAGTAACGGATAACATCAAATAGTAGGTAGACATGAAATAGTAGGTGTAATGAAGTTTTCAAAAAATTTTCCACCTACTATTAAAATAGTAGGTGGAATCAAATAGTAGGTGTATCGTTTTT
>MQRK01216659.1:0-19659 GCA_001938485.1 Girardia tigrina
TGCAGAAATCACGAAAGGAAAGGAGAGGTCGAATAAATAACGACAACTAAATACGAAATAGTTACCGTCCAGATCAAATGTTCGTTTCGTCCAGATCAAATGTTCGTTTCTGAACAAAAGGGATGTGTCTCGAATCGATTCGGACAAATACTTTGGTGGATCTGTTGAGGATCGTCGGGAAACGTTCTCTGATTGCAAACCAACCCGAAATATTGGGTGGAAAGTAGGTTTGCCAATTGTCAACTGATTGATTATGAATCCAAGTGTGATGTTCCCGTCGTTATGATTATGTCAATTAAATCAACGATTTAATTGATGATTGTAATCAAANGGGGAATTAATTTCGACGGTAGTTAATGGTACCGGCAGAATAGCAATTTTTAATTGGAATTGCTATAGTAGTTTTTGAATTTGTAATATTTCTGATCAATATTTTTATTGATCATTTGATCTTTTCATTAAATTTTTTATTGTTGTCATTGGCAGTATTCCAATGACAAAAATATATCAAAATAATAAAAAAATAAAAGATAAAAAAAATAAAATAAAAATTAACTACATCGAAAAAAAAATTATCAGTAATAGGAACTAAGAAAAGTTAAAAATAATAAAATTTTTTTTACTTTTCACTCATTCCGAAATGTATTTGTAGACACTCAAAATCCGCGACACTTGTTCATATTTATCAGCGAGATTCTTGTTTAACGTTGCTCTATTCTCGTTTTGCGTGAAAACAAACAAAAGTAATAAAAAAAATATAATACACGTTCTATAAAATAAAACAAAATGTCACATACAACAAAAGAAAGTAGAAAGGGTTACACAATCACAAGAATAAGTAAAAACGAAAATCGTAAAAAAAAACTCTGCATGCCCAAAAAAAATGATACACTACAAGGTGCTCCGTCATGCTGAAAGAAGGTCGTTCTGTGTAACTCCATAAATGGTGGTATTTTTCCTTTAGATTTCTAAATAAACTGTACCATTTATGGTGGTTCCCTTTGGCATGAACCACAGTCATGCATGACCACGCGATGAAATAGCACCCCAAATCATCAATTTTTCAGGCATCCTGATAGTGGGCACCATATATTTAGGATCAAAACCTTTATTGTGAGGTCGCCAAACATTACCAGAGGTGCTATGAAACTGTGATATGGTATCGTCACTAAATAGCACGCAGTCCCACTGTTCTGCAGTCCAATGCTCATAACGCTTGCAGAAGGAAACACGATCTGAAGTATTTTTTGCAGATAGCAGTAATTTTTTAGCTGGCTTTGAGGACCTGAGACCTCTATCAGCTAATCTGCGACGGATTAACCATTTACTGACGGTTTGAAAGTGCTGGGACAGCCTACTGCGACGTTGCACTGCTGTAACATGAGGGCTTCTTTTAGCCTCCTGTTGAGGTATGAATTTTATAAAAATAATAAAAGTATTGAAATAATAATTTTGTTTTAATTAATAGATGAAATAAGATTTTATTTATCCTTTTAATATATTAAATATAAATTATATATAAACAATTAAATTAAAATTAGATAAAAAAGGATAAATAATGTAGATTAAGTAGAAAAGTATTTTTCATAAAAAGATAATTAAATTATTTAAAAAGTAAATAAAGAAAGATTAAATTAAAGAAAGAGCTATAAAATGAAAAAAGTTTTAAGAGAAAAAGGAGAATAAAAATTTTTTTAAAATTAATTTCGGACTTTGAATTAATTTCAAAATCGACCTTAGATACATCACGTTTGATCTTTGATCAATCACGTATTGGTACGATAATATAAAAGGAGAATCGCTTTTCATAAAATTACAACTCTGTAAAACAAAACTTTGAAGTTAAAGAGATACGGTTATAAAGTACAGGAGAAATATATTTTATATATATTTACTACTATATTATTATATAACTAAAATCATTCTCGGAGCAAACGAAATATCGTTTCTCCACCTACCCAAATTCCAAATTCAAACAAATAAGGTTAAGATTCTTTTTTCTAATATCAGTTGTAAATATTTTTGATTATTAATAAATATTTTATATTAAAATCTCTTAATCTTTTTATTTTCGTGTTAATTTATAAATCACTCAGATACCCAAACACTCCGGTAAAATGTTTCAGTCGTTTCTTTGACTGGTTGACCTTGGACGAACAGATCGAAATCTTGAACATAAGGAACCAGTCTCCCTTTCTGTGAACAGTCTGACACACAACTCCAAGAGAAACATTAAGAGTTGTAGATATTTGTCAATAAGAAACGCAGTGCTTCTGCAATGCCAAAACTGCTGTTCTGATGTTAGCTCCTTGCTGCTGACAGGCATGATTCTAAAATAAATAATGACAATTTATAACTTGAAAAGTAATAAAAATAAAATATACATTCAATCATTTAAATGGTTTATGTATACATAACAAGGAATGCACAAATATGCAATGCAGCAACAAAAAGTTGTATGGAAACAAGCATCCACAAACTTTTGCACCTGACTGTATATATATATATATAAACCATATTAATATTTATTTACATATAAAATATCTTAAAAGTTTTACTAAATTCTACGAAAAATTGATAAAAGTTATATCGAATTGTTTAAATATTCAAATTAAATTTGTGATTTTATATAGAAATAAATTATTTTATATAGAAATAAATCGTACGTCGAATTTTACTGACATTGACATTAATAAAAAGGTTGGAAATCATATTAGCCATTTCATTTCAATAGTTTCCTTAGTAAATAACTGCCTAAAGGTAAATAGTTGTAGTAAATTTAATTTTTTTCGAGAAAAAATCATCATTAATTAATTTTATTTAAATAACTATTTTTATTAACTCATTTTCTTTAACTCAATAGTTAATTTGTTTTAATATTATCAATAAACAAAATCATTTGAATGTCGGATAAAGAATTGTGAGCATTATTTTCACTCAAATTTATCTTTTTAATTAAATCAATTTACCCAGTGATCATTTATTTAAAATAGTTATTGTTGGAGATCAATCTGTCGGTAAATCGTCTCTTTTGTTGCGATTCGCTGTGAGTGCTCTTAATGATCTTCACAAATGTTTTATTGAATCTTTTTTATTTCATTAATATTTTATTATTATTTGCCGATTAATAGTTAATATGGTGTTAGTGTAAATTGGCAGAAGATTGTAAAACTTGATAATATTTTATTGACGATTTATCTCGATATATTTATCTATATATTCAGTATCTGCAGTATATAGGAAAAAATCGGATATAGTAAAATTATTTCGTGGCAGCAGCATCTGAATGCAGAAATGTTTGTACTTCTAATCGGTTATTATAAAATATTTTTCGGTTCGATGAAGCCAAAATGAACACAATCGCAATCATCTATAATAGAATTTCCTGTGTGTATGTCGCTTGTTGCTATCCACTCAGTTATGCTTTCAGTTACGTTAAAACATAAAACAATCCATGTATGCTCTAACAAAGAAACTTATGTGGTTAATTCGACAATTATCTGTTGTCATCAAAGGGGGAGACCGTGAGTGATCTTTCTGATGGTGACAGTTCTGGTGATGTTAATGCACAAATCCCATCACAGTTTGAAACTCTTCAAATGCTTCATAAAGTGTGCCTCAATCTGTTAAACCATTCCTCCTGTGCAGATGATTTCAGAAATTTAGACTATTCACAATTTTCTGTCACCACCAGTAAAATTTCAACAGTAAAACGCAAACTGCACTGGATAGTTTTGTAACACACCACTGATTTACGTTTTTCTTTACTCAATTTTGTGTCACATCTAAGTGTTGTCTTCTAAATTTTACAAATAAAATGTACGGTATGCCACTTAGTGTTTTGTACTTTTAATCGGTTATTATAAAATATTTTTCGGCATATCCTCAAAACAGCTAGTTACATAACAGCGAGTCATCAAAACAGCGATTTACTATCCAAATAGAAAAAAAGTCAATTAGATATAAAATTTTATTTTAAGGAAATTTCAACTTTAAATACTTTGTCAAAATGCGATTAAACTGAAAGAAATTCCACGAATAAACTCCTGCACACCGATTTCACCATCACCAAAACGCTGTTGCAATTTTGAAATACGTTCACTTATTGAATTATACTTTTTATTTTTTTTTTGTTAATAACTTGCCCGGCATTAATTTGTGCCATCAATGTTTCTGTAAATCCTTGTTCCTTTCTTATACATGATATTAAATCATAAATATTGGGGTGATGCTTAGCAACTAAATTATTGAAGCGGTTGTGCCACCCCTCAACATCATTGTTAGTGCGCCGTCTGATGCCATACATATTCCACATTTCTTTTTTAATATTTTGAAACCATTGCTGGTGGAAGTACTGGAATAGATGTCTAATATTTACCGGTGCCTCGTCCCTCAGATTGTCGAAAGTTTGTCTTATCTTATTACAAATTATCTTATCAAAAAATTATCTTATTACAAATATTCTCCAATTTAAGTGACAAAAATCTCATTTTAAAATAAAAAATATCTTAATATAAAAAATCTTATTAATATATCTTAAAAATATCTTATTAATACAAATATTCTCCAATTTAAATGACAAAAATCTCATTTTAAAATGAAAAATTTCATTCGTTTTTTTGCGGAATTCGTTGTTTTGAGAATTCGCTGTTTTCGGGTATAACCTATTTTTCGGTCCGCTGAAGTAAAAATAAACATAATTGCAATCGGCTATAATAAAATTTGCTGTATGAATGTCGCTTGATGCATTTTTTTTGCATCCGTCTAATTAATTAATGATTTTAATCTTATTATCTGAGCGAATGGAGATTTACATAAATTGTTAAAATATTGAAAAAAGTTATTAGTTATGAATATGTTACTCAATAATTGTCAAAAAAATTAGTAAAAGAGTTTCAGAAATCCAACAAATACTACAAAATGGAGAAACTGCAAAGCGAAGCTGGAATAATTAAATTTAGAGTTTCTAATTCAATAATTAAGATCAGTTAAAAGAAGAAATAGAAATTCTTAAATATGGACCTAATCATAGAATCAAGTCTCAATTTTGTAAAGAAAAAAGACTTTCAACGCGATGTTTAAAATGTGCCAGTTAATAAAATTCACGGATTTAGTGGTTTTCTTTGTTGTCAAAAATAAGCTTCTACATTAAAACGTTTTGGAATTTTCATTTTCTACTGGAAGAATCATAATTTTCAATAAAATTATAAATGCCGTTTTTGATCATATCATGGGTAAAATGTTGACTTTATCGACCGTATTGAATACTGCAGCCAATGATCGGTCATCTGAAGAGTCATTGATGTTTTTTAATCATTCAAAAAAATTTTTAACATTTGGTTTAATTTTATATAACTCCTTTTGGAAATCTGGAATATGGGGGGAGAAGGGCCGTTAAACTTAATAAAAAATTTACCCCTTCTTGATGGCGCTTGGATTTTGTGGGGGCCGCCACCACACCAGCGCATGACGCAGACCCGATATTTTGAAACGGTGCATTTGTTGAAGGAAGGAATAATCCGATCGATAACGGTTTTTGATTCGGTGATATTGTGTTTGTTAGAGTCCGATGAGACAGATTTCACATAACTGTCCCAAATACATTTCGGACGGAGAATTTTTGCAACTTCATATTTGGTCGACAGTGTTTTACGATCATTTTTTTTAATTATTTACAGGAAACTGTGTTTGATTTTATTGCGAACAGTTGATTTTTTAATTGGAAGTTTGGCAAATAATTTGATTATGAAAAAATCACAATTTCAAATAGCGAATTCGGTTTTCACCATTTTTTGTATGTATCGATGGTAAAATTATCTGATAGTTAAAATTGATTTTTTTAAAAATTCGCCAAAATTTTATTGAATAATTAAACAACTAAAATTATTGTCATTCGAAATTTTTAAAAAGCTTTTATTAGGTCACTTAGAATGTGTGTCCGAATGTACAAATTTTCATAGTGGTAGATCTTGGATGACAATTTATGGCATACCATTTGGTCTTGGTTAGGGTAAATGACCTTAATATATAATTTTATTTGCTCTTGTATATGAGCAATGATTTTTATATAGAAATTAATTAATTAATTTTTTACAGAAAAAATGAAAAATTTTTTGTTAAGTAAATTTAGTTTTATTTTGTGTTATTAATTAAGAATTTTAGGAATAAAATGAAATAATTTGTTATTAATTAGGAATTTTAGGAATAAATGAAATAATTTGTTATTAATTAGGAATTTAAGGAATAAAATGAAATAATTTGAAATGAATTAGGAATTTTAGGAATAAATTGAAATAATTTGTTATTAATTAGGAATTTAAGGAATAAAATGAAATAATTTGAAATGAATTAGGAATTTTAGGAATAAAATGAAATAATTTGAAATGAATTAGGAATTTTAGGAATAAAATGAAATAATTTGTTATTAATTAGGAATTTTAGGAATAAATGAAATAATTCGTTATTAATTAGGAATTTTAGGAATAAAATGAAATAATTTGAAATGAATTAAGAATTTTAGGAATAAATTGAAATAATTTGTTATTAATTAGAAATTTTAGGAATAAAATGAAATAATTTGAAATGAATTAAGAATTTTAGGAATAAATTGAAATAATTTGTAATTAATTAGGAATTTAAGGAATAAATTGAAATTATTTTTTATTAATTAGGAATTTTGGGAATAAAATGAAATAATTTGAAATGAATTATTAATAAATTGATAATAGTAATGGTAATAGTAATTCAAAAAATAATAAATAAATAAATAATCAAAATAATAACAGTAAATCTAATTATAATAATAAAAAATAAAAATATAATAATGATAGTAATAATTATAAAATACAACAAATAATTTCATTTTATTCCCAAAAATCCTAATTCATTTCAAATTATTTTGTCCGCGGCGTTATTGTTCACGGCGTTTTTGTACGCGGCGTTATTGTTCGCGGCGTTTTTGTCATGTGGCGTCTTTAACACGCGGCGTTTTGTCGTGGAACCCTACACTCCTCATTTGTTTAAATATTGTAAATCGATATACTTTTTAGTTGAATAAATTATTATGTAATAATTATTTATTTTAATTATGGATAATTTTTATAATTTTTTGAGCTTGTCTCGTGTATTAAACCTTGAAAACTAGTACATATATTATTCTAGTACAACATCTAGTCGTTTTTTGCAAGATAAGACTTGAAAATATATTTTTAATATAATTAGATGTTTTAAATAAGAAAACGCAAATTTATAGTTATTTTAATTAATTTTTATGTATCTAAAACGTTTGATATTTTATAATATGCATTTTATATTATTTGCGAATTTGTAATTAATGGTCAAGCTTAATTGAATATTATTATAGGACGACAAATTTAGTGATTTCTACTTAACAACAATGGGAGTGGATTTTGTAAGTATTTGTGTTAATCATTTGAAAGTTAATTTTGGATATATATATATATATATATATATAATATTTATTTAAAAACCATTAAATACGTCAAAAATACTCAAAACATTTATTTCCCAATTTGTAAATGCAATTTCAATCAATTTTTATCAGGGATTTATTAGCTTTCTTTTTGTATTGGTATATATTGGAATATTGCCAAACATTTTTTAAACGATTTTTCACCCACTTCCTATGACATGATTAATCTGAAATTTTGTCCAAATGTGTAATCCCCATTACAATTCATGGATCAATAAACAAATTAGTATGATTAATTACAGCCAAGTTTGTTTTTATGTGGTTTTTATGCAATTTTTTATGTGTGATTTTTTTAAATATTGTTATTAAAAATAGTTTTCGAAACATTACTAAAATAAATCGCATAAAAACAAGGTTGACTGTAGTAATTTTTATCAGAAAAACAAAATTGCGATTGCCAGCTAATTATTCCCTATTTATAAATTAAATAAAAAACAAAATATTTCAAATTTGTATCTTTTTTTTATTTGTGATAACTTTATGAATATTTGTTATTTTTTCGTAATAAATTTTTGGATTCCTTATTAATTATAGTTTATTTGGTTATGTCTTTGTCATGAAGAATTTTCAAAATAATTGATTTTCTGGACTCAGGATAATTTAACTCTTCTATAATTTTCTATTGTTAAAAACAACTTTTTAGTGCTTAAAGGTATGAAAATGAAGTTCTGAAGATCGGGCTGTCTTAATTAGCAATAATCATCAAATTATTCGGTCCAAAATTTTCGAGTCGGACCAAATATTTCGAGATTTCACTGTGATTCCTCAGTTGTACTTTACCGAAACAAATACTAAAATGCTTATATTAATGGGCATATTCTATTACCATAACTGGTTCGATCGGACAACTATTTCGAGTTTTGGACCCGAAATATCGACTCAGGGTCGATTAAATTGTTGAAAATTGCGAATTCGTTAATTAAATTTTCAACGACATTTATTCGCATTAAGCATGGCTTGTCAAAAAAAAAATTTGATTTACAAGTTTAAAAAAGGTTGCTTATAACATAAAATATTTTTGGAAATTAGGGAGCGACGATGCATCGTTTAACGATGCAGGTTTTTCGATGCGTCGTTAACAATGCAGTCTTTTAATGCGGGTTTTCGATGCATCGTAAACGATGCATCGACCATATTTAACGATTTGTCGCTCCCTATTGGAAATCATTGATTTTGTAAAAAACACATAGTTTATGAACACAACATTATGTGATATAACAGAAGATCAGAAAGAAAAATATACTCCTTTTACACATTAGGGTTCTGAAGACGGCAGAAAAAAATGCAAAAATTATGTTTCAAATTGTATTAATAATTTATATATAATTTACGAAAACGACCCTTGTTTCGACCGAAAAAGTGATTACATTAAGACGGTGATTGATTCCAATCTAAAATCTTATTGTGCTGTTCTTAGGCTCTTTCCTGTATCTCCTGGCGTTTATAGATTCCGAAATTCAACCAATAATTTCATAATGTATGCAAAACTTTAATTTTATAAATAAATTTTACTTAGAAAAACATTTTTTCGAAATGAATAATTTTTATTTTTATAATAGCCATCGAAAATAATTTGATTTATAATGTTCTAAAATTTTATTTATTATCACTTAATTTATAAATAGAAATTGAAAACTGTTAAAATTAATGATTCGAACGTTAAACTCCAACTATGGGATACTGCTGGATCAGAACGGTTTGCCTCTTTGACTTCTGCCTACTACAGAGGCAGTCATGGCATTGTCTTTGTTTATAGTGTCACTGACGAGGCATTTATTTGTTGTTAGTAGTTTAGATAATTACAATTCTTTTAGGCAAGTTTTAAGAATGTTTCATATTGGTTAAAAGAAGTAAACAGAAATGTTGATAAAAAGAATATTAAATTACTGGTAGGTAATAAAATTGATCTTCATGACCAGCGTGTAATAAAGATGGAGGAAGCTCGGGTTAGTACTTTGCTGCGTTGCTACATAATATGGAATGCTGTTGCTTATTATACATACTAACTATAGATACTAACGGATTTGATTGGTTTTTATATTGAAAGATATATGTTAGGGTCAAAAACTTCCAAAATAAATTTATTCTTTTTAGGTTAAAGTAATGAAAGTTTATTAATCAAAATTTTATATATTAACATATTGTGGTGGTCCAAATTAACTGTTAGTATCATTAACTCTAATGTATCATTTAGACGAAGTGTTAAGTGGTCAGAGATGAAGACACTATCCTGATTTAAACAAAAATATTATTAAGAAACATTAATTAGAAAATTGTATAAAACCTATCAGATTTGTTTAGCTTGAAAAAGTACTGGAAAAATAAAAGTACCTTAGAAAGAAATGTCTGTATATTTGGCTGCAATTAAGTTAGGTACAATGAACACAAATACATCTACAACTGACAACGAAAACAAATATATTCTATATTTCATTCTTTTTATTAGCTTACTTTCTAAAAATGTATATGGAATTTAGAAACCTATTTTTGTAAGCTTTTTACTTAATCGATTTTCTTCAATCTTTGCACACTTATTCATTCTCGATGACAATAAATGATTTTGTAAAAATTTGATCGAAAAAAAACTTTTTAAGGTCTCAAAATTGGAAAAAACGGAAAATTCGGAGTTCCTGAATAATGTTAACTGAAAAAGATCTATTTATAAATTATAAGTAGTTTATATTACGCAAAAAAGTATTAGTAAATATTAATAATATTAATGAATGTAATAGTAATATTCCCTTCTACAAAAGATAACAAAAAAATTATTCTGTCCAAGTAGAGTTCTGCAGCATAAAGAATGGATATAAAATATTTTTTGATTTACTAGTTCCGTAATTATCTGACAATTAAATGTAAAGGGATTTAAATGTAGTTTATTGAGTTTAATTTAATTATATGTAAACATAGGACAAACACACTTGGATGTGAATTTCATTTCTTGTGTTTTCACATATAATAATACCATTTATCAAGGCGCGATTGAAATAGCTTTTTATCTTATGTATTTATGTAACAGTTATATACATATTGACATAAATTATAAACAATTGAGCATTATTTAAACAAATCCAACCGAAAAAAGGACTTTCACCCAAACGACCTTATCACATCTGGGAGACTTCATCGAGGAATGCATGTCTTAAACCAGTAAAATACCGAAGAAACTGCATGCTAGCCTCGACCAGTCGCTGCCGGTACATGGCCCACCAGCTTATCGATTATTAAGAGCAAAACGCCTATATTAACTATTAAAATTGATGAGACACCGAATCCACCTTGGATCAAATGAATGTCGATCGATGAATGGACGATCTATCGGAATAATGTGGTCTCAATGTGAACCGTCGTTACGTAAATCGGGAATAGGAGAACGTACACCGGTCCTCCTTAGGACTACAATTTTTGATTTGACGATTGAACACTGACAGCCACCAGACACACCTATTTTATAATAATAAAGTTGAAGGAGTTAATGAGATGTTGAATAATTTTTAAGATTCCCAGAAGCATGAGAACAGAAAGAGATCAAGGAAAATTAGACCAAAGAACATGATTGTGTCATTTGCATGGCCTCTTTTCCTAGTCTCATTCTTACGTTTACCAACTCTTGAATAATTCTAACTTTATAAAGCTTTTAATAACCGATGTCTAATTCGATCAAGGATCTTCTGTAATGAGGAAAGCTTTATATAATACATAAATTATATTTTTTTCAACATTTGCTAAATCTACAAATTAGATTGAAATTACTGATTTCTTTAATAACATGTTTACTTTTTACATTTTAACCACTAGCCAAACTCTTATAACTAATTCAGACAAAAAACCTTGCCTTCATTTTCCATGGTGTTTGCAAATCATTTTGGTGTATATAGACAACATTTTAAATTTTTATTTCACTGATTTCTCATTATTTTCCTTATTCAAAAAATTAGGTACATAAATTTATTATAAAACAATGTTTTTATTTGCTCAGACGGCACTTTA
This sequence comes from Girardia tigrina, assembly GCA_001938485.1. Lineage (NCBI taxonomy): Eukaryota > Metazoa > Platyhelminthes > Tricladida > Dugesiidae > Girardia > Girardia tigrina. The sequence continues at coordinate 11,483 of MQRK01216659.1, forward strand.
TTTGATCGGCTTTGTTTGTCTTCAGCATCATCGGTCGCCACTTCGGTGGTCACTGAAACTGTATAGGACAGCTACTTCACAGGCTTTATTCAGAGCTCATCAGCATCATCGGTATCCTCGAATATTGGACCTTCAATCGCAGGGGCTCTTGGATTGTGGACTTGATCATCTCGGAATTTGGATAGATTGCTTGTGTCCCTTCCATCACCAAATGCTGCCCATTGATGAGCACTCCATCTAATATTGGACATGATCTTTGCGTTGGCAATGGCTTTCTCCATGTCTGAGGGGAAGATGGCCCTGAGGGGTTTGATGTTGTCGAGGATCCAGGTTCCTAAAGCTCCTAAATTAGATTAAATTAAAGCTCGCAAATGTACAAAAATTTATTACAAAACAAGAGTTATTAGATGCCTGCGCAGCAGGACTTGAGTCTGATTCGGGTTAGCTCGTTTTTCCTCAGAATCATCGGCGCCACTTCGGTGATCACTGGGGGTTCCGCGATTCAAGTCCTCGATTGTTGACACCGTAGTTCAGAGCAGCTATGGCTCGGAAAGGCCGGCTTGTAGGTCGGCTGAGCAGCTGATAACTTCGGATATCGAAGAGTTGAGGCTGAAACCAATTAGATTCATTTTCCAAGGTACAGAAACTGAGGTCCCGGCGACAAAAATACTCAATGAACTGATCCCCAGAAGTAAGGTTATGTACTCTTACGTTGCAATCCAGAATATGGAGGTCCTGGCGACACAAATACTTGCGAGATGAGCCACAAGAGCAAGTCACAGCCAGCGCAGGCACAGAGTTAACTGAAGCTCTGGCGACACAAACAATTGAGTAGTAGTGTTCAATAAAGTCAATTACTCTAAAGAAAGAAGTAACTACTCTTATACTAAGATTACAGTTGATTAGGGTATTGAATAAACCGTCTCAGTCCGTTTTGTGATGGTGGGCGAACGATCTTGATGTGATTTATTTTTAATCATCATTTACGTTTCATTTCTTTTCGTTGACAAAAATTAAATTATTTTTCCTCCATCTCTATTTAACTAATATCAAATTTCAGAAAACATTTCATTAATTTACTTTTATGAAATCAGAATGAACATTTTTAAAAATAAATTTAATTAAAATTATTTTTATCAATTCTTGTTTTAAACACTGGCAAATGTTATTATAAGTAGATTTATATTTTTGCATCAAGATAACAAGAAAGAAAGATCATTTGTTTGCAAAGGCAGATGAAGGCAAGGAAAAGTAATTTCATTTCGTCATATCCTTTCGTATTTGTCAAATTTAGAATCAGAAGGAAGTTTTCTAATATTTTTTATCAATTCTTTTATAGACTTTTGCCGACTCTCAAAATCTTCAGTACATTGAAACGAGTGCCAAGACATCAGAAAATGTTGAAGAAGCTTTTTTAACTTTAACAGATGATATCGTGGCCTTGTATCCGTCATTTAAAACACAAAATGATATTATTAATTTATCTAAAACGAAACGTGTTTCTGATTCATATTGCAGTTATTGTTTATAGTTGATTTTGAAAGATTTTGATTTTTTATTAATTTTTATTTTGAAGTTGAACTTTATTAAAAAAATAAATATTTTGATTATCTATAAAATGTTTAAACAGAATTGTATTAATTATAAATTTGAAATTGGACCAAAATTTAATATACTTCACAGACTAATTAATATGACTCTTCAGACATTCAACAATGTTATCGATTTATAAAAAAAGTGTATTGTTTGTTAATTAGTTCAAAATGAGCGTTTCTTCAATTTTTCACATTGCAAAAAAAATCAAAATATTTTAGATGTATTTAAATAAATAAATATAAAACAAAAAAACACTTCTTTTAAAACCATGCTTATATAACAGCTGATTCTGGTGTGGGAACCATAGGTATTACTAAGATCGATTGAAATCGTAACTTGACCAATATCTTAGGGTTTTTTTAGATCAGATTCCCATTTGAATTGGAGATCCATAATTGATGAGACTGGGCCGATTTTCGTAGTTCGAATCTGAGTGATCGCAATTATAAATAATTTGATCGATTTGGGTTCCTCATTTTTAATAAGTTATCCATTTGGGGCGACAAAATGACTGGTCGGTCAAGGGGAGCATTTTGATTTGTGTTTAGGAGGGTCCAAGTGTAGGAATACGGAGGAGTCACAACTTTCAGTATAGCTTGAAAATGATTGTATCAATTATCATTAAAAATTGAAGATTTAATGTGTGAAAGAAAGTAGTTCCCGAAAGGCAATCCCATCAAGACTATCATGCTCATTGTAAAACGAGTTAATAAACACTTAGGATATATTAGTTTATTAACTCGCTTTAACAATAAAAAAATAAATAAATATATAAAATAAATTTTAATATAACTATGTAATAAAGTAATATAGCATCAATCAGTTATATATACAGTTAAAATAACTGTTCTGGTTATCAATAAGTTCTGTGTGACTTTGTTGCGACTTTATGATTGTTATTGTAATTAAAATTGATGATCAGGATCGACAGATTCCAAAGATAAAATTGGTTGTCATTGAATTGACAAAGATTTATATCACCAAAAAGCCATAAAATCCACTGTTGATAGTTGTATAATTGAATGGTAAAAATTCTTTGTTAACTGGGCTAAATGGGTAAATTGAAAATCCGACAGAAAAAAATCCGAATGAAATATTTGTAAATAGCTTAAATTCATTCAATCGATTTTTTATCGATCATTATTATATACAGTGAAACTCGGTTATCTTGAATACACGGCTATCTCAAAACACATTTACGTAAAATTTTGTTAAATTTGCACGTATATCTCGAATTTTTGTAATTTAAATGTATTTGTTTTATAAATAGTGGTTATAGTCTGTGTTGGGTTCGTGATCAACGATATAGTTCATAATACAAAATATTGAACTGTCCTATCTGACAGCTGACACTACCTCTAAGACCCAACCCATGGATGTAGATATCATCAATGCTTTTAAGCATCAATACAGACAGAAAGTTATTGGTAGAAGATTAACGTTCAGTGAGGCAAATCAACAATTTTGCTTCAATCTACTTGACTGTATCTGCAAGTATTTTTCAAAACTGCTTTAAACATTGCAGTTTTGGCCCTCTGCAGGCGTTCCTGACTGAGACTAACGTTGATACAGAGTTCCCCATCCAGAGATACTGTACTTGATACAGTAGTAGAATACGTAGAGAACATTTTCAAAAGGATGCGATCTCACTTTCAAGTTTCTAGTTCCTTGAGCTTTTCTGAATATGCTGTTGTCGATGATGAGGTGCCAGTCGCAGGTTCAATGACAGACAAAGACATCATGACAATTTCTTTGACTAAAGGGGGTGACGAGTCTCAATTTTCTGAAACTGACGATGAGGAATCCATTGAACCACCTCTTCCTTCTTCATAACATGTCCCCGAGTCAATACTGCTGTTTTAGAAATTGGTGAAGCGCAATGAAGGAGTTTCAACCGACGAAATCGCAATGCTAACTCACCTTGAAGAAGTGGCCGTTACTGGAAAGAAAACGCAGACTCTCAAAGCAGACTTCTTTTGTTAATCTTTTTTTTTTGCTATGCCAGTAATATACTGTACAGTATATATTGCACATTATTCCATGATTATGATCCATTAATTCTGTTTGTGTTTTATTTTGAATATGAGCAACAGTTTTTTAAAACGTGAATTACAGTTTTTTATTCTGGTGGATTAAGATTCCATTAATGCAAGTGCGAATTTCTGAATTAAAAAAGCATGAGATTCTCGTCAACGGTAAATTTAATTACAATTTAGGTTTTCTCGATACTCGGATATCTTGAATTTTTTCGTTCCCCATCGAATTCAAGATATCCGAGTTCTACTGTATACAGTAGAATATGCATATTAGCAAGTCGGAAAAAGTCAGAAAAAAAACTTGTTATTAGAAGAACTTGCTATTAGACAAATTTACACTTCGAAGTTCGCATTCTCAAAATACCATTTCAGTTAAGCAATTTATTTGTTTTCTGATGGCCATTATAGTGTTCACAACACTTGTTTGTTGTTTCAATGCTTTTTTTACCCTAGCAAATAGTAGCATGTTAGATACGAGGGGCCAAGAAGATTTATTTAACCCGTTTTTGTACTAACAAAGAAGATTTTATAGAATAAAATCTCCGCTCAAATTTATGAATTTTTGAACCAGTTAAGGATTATATTAAATCGATTATTTTTCAAGTCAGTTAAAATTAAATCAATTAAATTTAAATCAATCGATAACACAAGACTGTTATAACAAATTTTTATTAAAAGTATTTATAACAATATACACAATTAGAATTAGCAAAATATAAGAGTAATATCCCTATGTATCTTGCCGGATATTATATATATGTTTTTCTAACCATAAATGTGCCATAATATGACACCGAATATTTGGTTTCGTTAATTAACAGTTACTTTTAATTAAAACTGGTCTCAAAACGCATTTTGAATTAGTGACAATTAAGAACAAATGACGACAGGTTTTCTTTATCTCGTAAAGCAATTTTCTTGTGTGAACATGATTGTTTTTTAAATCCTCGTGTTTAATATGTAGTGAGGGGCTGTAACCCTTGTGGTATTGTCTAGACTCTAGATATATCTGTTTCCATACTTAACTAAATATGTCCGTAAAGATTTTGACAGAAAAAAATCATTATTGTTTGTAATGAAATTGTATTTCAGATTTATCAGTTTTTATAAATCTCTTTTTACACTCCATTAAGTGTTAAAATGAGATAAAATAGTTTACTTAACAACTGTCGATTTTCTAATGACATATAAGAGTATTATAAGTACTGATACTTGATTATGTTTTAATTATTGTTCTGGTCAAGAGCGTTGGTGATCTTTGACCAAGTTATTTGGTCATGAGATCAGAAACTCATTATTTCATTATTATGACCATCTCTCAACTCATCATTGTTATATTCATCCTTTTTATCGAATTTGTTTCTTCTGACTCTTCCAATGATTGTAAGACTGTCAGTCCATGTAAATGTTTTCAATCTGACGTAAACGGTTTTGACTTGAGCAAAGTTAATAATGGTAATTCTCTTTTTTTCACAGATCAAAATGGTAACTCCTGGAAGTACAGTATTTGTCAAACAAGTAACTGGGGAGGTTCTAACAACTCTGTTATTTGCAAAACGAACTATGATTTCAATGCTGGCGACTTGAACACCACCAATTTCATCACCTTTGGCTCTGATGTGGCGGTCCAATGTATTGCTTCATCATCTAAATCATATATAACTTATAAATCCACGATTAGTGTTTCCAACCCCGAAGGGATTTTAAAACCCCGGGGTTTCAGGGATAGAATTTGTGAACCCCTGGTTACCCGGGGACCGCAATGAAAATTTTGCCAAAACTAGTAAATTTTTGTGAACTACTATTTACATTTGTTAGGGTTCCGAAAAAATAGATGTGAACACTTTTGATAAAATTTTATAAAGGAAAATATTTAAATAATTCTTTTAGTAAAATTATTAATTTCAAACAAAATAATATTTAGTTTAATAAAACTTGGAATTAAAAACTATAAGTATTTGTTTTACTTCATCAAAAATTATAAATATTTTACTCTTTCTTTTATCTCATCAATTTTCAAGGCTGAGGAAAATTACTATATAAACAACATCAAATTCAGTTTTAGTTTGCCCAAAAATACTTGCAAGAAATTAACCAAGAAGAAGTCATGTTAAAAAAAGTAACGTAAAATCTTATTTTTATTTTATTAAAATATTAATCTTACAAACCATAAGTACCCCGTATGGGAGAAGAAGATTTGTTTTAAAATCTTTGAGTTTCTAATTAAATCATCGTTCGACTTTGGAGATTCGCAGTTTTTACTGTAATCTATTAACTCGTACGAAATATTGATTTGTGTTTGTATTCTGTCATCCAAAATTGAATTATTATTATTATTTGTGACTTGTTGATATTTGTTATTTGAAATAAAGTTTGATAAAAGAATTTGTGTTCATTATTCATATATTTATGTTGGAAGGCCTTTCTGAATAATTGGAGTCAGATCAAAAGATAAAAGATTATTGATTGAGAATTATTGATTAAAGATTATTGATTAAAGAATAAAGAAAAGAGATTTACGATTAAAGATAGAGATTTTAGATTTGTGTTTTAAAAAGTGAATAATTGAATTAAAGATAATTTTTAAATAATACCCAACACATTGCATACCTAATTGCAATGTTATGAAAAAGTTATGGCTCTATACTTCTGTAATTATTGTTAGGGGTTCTTATCTGCACTAATTAAGAAGTCCAAAAATTTTTATTCTCTATAATAAAACAAAAATTATTCTTCGTTTTGTGAAACTTATATATAAAGTATCAGTTAGAGGTATCTGGGGCTGAATTTCATACAACCCTCTGGCGATATCTAACAAAGGACTTACTTATCAATTATTGACACAATATAAAGGTTTCACTCAATTCAATTTGATCTATTAATTTAATTCAATTGATATCTGTTTAATAAATTCAATCAAATCAAAAGACAATTGTTTTTCTTTTCAGTATGATAATATTTTAAAATCTACAACAATTACAAATATTTCTTTACAATAAATTACAATAAAATTATAGATGTTAAATATGTAATTAAATCCCCTTACTTATTCCCTATTTACGTTAAAGGACTGGTTCTCATCCAGCGCCTTTGGAAGATTTAAAAGGAAACGGTAACCCGGTTAATAAAAAAATAAAAATAATTTATAAATAATAAGAATAGAAAGGATTTTATTAATATTTAATTATTATATAAATAAGAAATTAAGATTTTAATAAAATTGATTATAAACCTTAAAATCCGAGCTGCTGGATCAAATTAACTTCCTAGAAAAATCAAGTCTTCTTCAAAACCGATACGGTTTGGACAATTAAAACTTCGGACAATTTAAATCAAATCTTCTTCCCGAATAACAATTGGAATGAAGTTTCCTGAGTGATGATTGTAAGGTCTTCAGTAATATTCTGGTACTGCTTCTTTTTATATATATTTTTTAAGTTCTGTAGGATGTAGGTTTTGAGTTTTAACTTAAGGAGGCTTTGACTTTTAACTTGTAGGTTGTACCTTCAACCTTTTTAATTTAAGATTTTTATAATCTTAAAATCTTAATCTTTTAAATTTTATTTTCATTCTTTCTTCTTATAAATAATAATATTTTTCTTTTAAATATAAATAATAATATAATATTACGCCTTGGGGTAAATAATAATTCTTATTATTTACTAAAAATAACAAAATATAACAAATAAAAAAATATATTGTTAACAAAATAATATAATTGTTTACTGCAAAATAACATAATTATTAAATATATTGTTAGCAAAATAATATGATTGTTTACAGCAAAATAACATAATTATTTACATTAACTCAATATATAGTAGTATTTTTATAGTATACTCGTATGTATGAACTATGAGATATATTTTTTATTTTTAATATGTGTATATTAATAAATTTTATAAATAACGTTTTCGCAAAATAAAATTCAAAATCAGAATTTAATTACAAGTTTATCTATTTCTAATTACAAAACAAATTTACAATAACACTTAAACTTAAAACATTTGCACAAAATACAATTATCGTTTAAAGTTCAACGTGAATAATACATATGAAGTTCATATTGTTGGTGTACATAAGGTGATTGTTGTAAAACGAAATAAAAACAAGAAAATTCTTTATAAAAAGATTTATTTATTATATACAATATTAAATCTCACAACAATATTCAATTTTAAAAGGACCTAGCCTATTTAATAATTTAAAAATTAGATATAAGAGAGAAGAAAACTTCTTCTGCCCTTTTTATTTTAATTATATATAAAAATATAATGTATATAATTTATATATTTAATTTCGAATTCGTCCGTACCTTTTTCACACAGAATTTTCAATTAAGTTCAATCTCGACCTTTTAATGTTTCGATTGCGATTACGAATCGCCTTTATATATAAGTTTTGCGAATTCGATTATCTCCGTGTCAGATAATTAATACGAAATACCAAATTCTTTCTATGACCTTTAAAAATCTCTTAATTAAGATTGAACTTTCAAAATCTCTTAATCAAGATATAATTAAGGTTTTCTCTTGACTAAACTTC
>MQRK01216661.1:7063-22009 GCA_001938485.1 Girardia tigrina
GATTATGCTCCATTCCCGAGGATACCCCAGGAATGGGTAAAACATCATTTCCTTTGTTTTTTAAATAACAATGCATAAATTTTAGAACTTTCAGGACCAGAATGCATTCGCCAATTTTTGTGATTCGAAATGGAATTTATTCAACCGAAAGTATGATAAAAAATTTTCTTTTATTATATATTTTTTTTTTACCAAATCATTCCCCAACATCAAGCAGCAACAGATCATATTAACGACTTATCTACCGACAAATCCTGAAGAACAATCAACTAAAAAGTTACGACAAAGAAGATTACTTGATTTTATCGATAAAAAATAATATAATTAAAAAACAATTATCCAAGCAACTGTTTACAGGATTTCAACTTTCTATCCAGGACCTCAACTATAAATATCGAAATAACCGTTCAAAAGATATCCCATAAATTTACCTACATTTATTTCGTCAAGTCATACCTCCAAAACTGAATAACAATTTGTCGGGCTTTCAAGCGTAAACAAATATTGAAGAGACGACAAGTGAGCTATCCTATTCAATTTGACGCTCGAAAGTTCGAACTAAATTTGTTCTATCCGATTGAGAATCTAAATTGTCGAATCTCTCGTCAATCACAACTGAGCTGTTATTTAGTCTGGTTTACAACATCCTAAAGTAACATTTTCATTGTATATACTTCCTCTCGACCATTTTCGTGTTACATTGTGATTCATTATATTCACCTTCGTTTTTACCTTCCATTACTCCCTGTTTTATTATAATATAATTTAATAGCTAACGCTAAAAACAGCGAGGAGATGATTCAAGTTGGCAGGTAAGCCAAACATAACTTTGTCAATTGTCACTGAATCATTTCTTTCATTATTTTTTAACTTTTAGAAAACTTGTAAAGGAATTATTGTGGAGATGCTGCGGTGATTTCCTTTGCTGATGATGTCATAGGCTTTTTTACATCTCATGGTTCACGAACATTCCATCCAAATGACATTATTGGTGCATGGAAATTTGGACTCATTAAATTAGACACTTTTTTATTAAGATTTCAAATTATTTAAATTATTTATTTTCAATCAAAATAACGAAATCGACCAACAATTTTATTTTGCGCAGATAAACAAAATCTTACAATTGATTTATGATTAAAATAGAGCGTTTAAAAAAACTCATTTATTTATTAATTTCAATTCAATTCTATTTAATTGCAAATTTTTACAAATTCAATCAAATTCTTTTAAAACATGTAGTGATCTTGAATCATAATAAAAACAAAACACAAAAAGCGAGTTTCTAAATTTTATTAAAATTCAAAATTTTCTATCTTTATTACTCTGCTTATTTAAACAAACAATTGTTTAATTTTTAATAATTGTTTTTTTTTAATAATATATTTTTTTTGATAGGCATTTTCATAAATTCCTACATATCTCCCCTCCTAATAGGAGCTCCGGCCAGATAAGCGGGCTTGATCCGGTCAATTAAACATTTTCTTGCTTGTCTCTTCTATGGACCGTTATAACTTTGTTGTCAGGGGATTTGTTTATTATTCTGTAAGGTCCTTCGTATATCGGCTGTAAAGGTCTTCTTAGTTCTTTTCGAATCCAGACGAATTCGCATGTTCTTATGTCTTTTGTGGTGTAGTGTCTAGGCACACCATGACTTCTGAAATCGCTGAAGGTATTAGAGCAGTCGATAGTGGATTGATCCTCTGAGGGTAGCATGATGTCACCAGGGAGTTTTGTAGAGGTACCGAATAATATTTGTAATGGAGAAATACCTGATTCGTTGATTTGATTTCGGAGTCCCAAAAGTACTCGTGGCAGTTTATTCAGCCATGTTTGCTCGGCATTTTTGGTGCTGGAGTGTAAAGCAGCTTTTAAGATTCGGTGGAATCGTTCTATTTTTCCATTGCTTTGTGGTTAATATGTTGTAGTTTGATTGTGTTGAATACCATAGTTATTGCAAAATTCCTTGAATGTAGATGATATGAATTGTCTTCCGTTATCGCTTATCAAGAGTTCTGGTGGACCGAAGCGGGAGATCCATTCCTTCTCGATTGTCTCGGATATTTTCGTGGTTCCTATTTCTCGTAAGGAGAAAACTTCAATCCTGTCAGTATCGTGGTCGATCATGGTGACGAGAAACTCTTTACCTCTGGTTTCCGGTAGTGGTCCGACAAGATCGATGTGGACGACTCTTAACTTATCTCGGTTTGAAATAATTCCATGAGGTGACTTGATGTGTCGCGAAACTTTGTTTACCTGGCAATTTGGGCACTTCCGGACACAGTCTCTGATTTCTTTTTTCATCTTTGGTCCGACGTATCGGTTCGATATAAGTTTGATGGTTGAGTTGGAACCTGGATGACATTGATTACATAACCTCTCAAATTCGGTGAATCTGTGGGTTTCTGGGAGAATGACCCGAGGGTTTTTTTATTGGTCTACGAGTAAGCCTTCTCTAGTTTTGCTTATTTGGAGCGATGAATTACTGATATTCTGTAGGGTTGAGTCTGTTTCTTTATCGGCTATCAGTTCTTTCCGTGATATGTGTGACATACTGTCTTGATAGGAAATCGGTAACTATATTTTCAGATCGTTTTATGTAGTTTATCTTCATTTCGAATTGAGATAAATATTGAATCCATCTCCACTGACGGTTTGAAGGGTTTTTCATCAAGTTGATGTGTAAGAGAGGTTTGTGATCTGCTCTGATCTTGAATTTTGTAGATTCGAGGTAATGTTTGTAGTTTTTCACCGCATAGACGATTGCCAAAAGTTTTCTATCGAAAGTAGAATATCTTCTTTCAGTTGACGTTAGCTTTCTAGAACAGAATGAAACAGGAATTAATTTACCTTCCGTAGTTGGTTGATTGAGACTTCTACCAACGGCAGTACCGGATGCATCGGTGCAGAGTATAAATAGGGTTTCAAAGTTGGGTAATGCTATAGATTTTATATTTTTTACTTTGAATTTTTCCGCTTGGAATGCTTGATCGTGCTTTCTTCCGACTGGAACTTCATATTTCTTTTGTTGCTTTGTGTTATCAGCTCGTGGAGAGGGGCAAGCGTTTCTGACAGGTTTGGAATTAGCCAGTGATAGAAAAATATAGCACCAACGAATCTTCTTAAGGATACAATTAACAATATGCTCCAAAAAGTCCTTTCTACGAGGGTTAGCAGACACAAAGTGTCTTGCTATAGCAAGAAGATATAATTTGTTTGTCCTATCATTGTGACATTGTAGCAATATGAGATTGTTAAAACGGTTTTGTGTCACTGATCTTTGTAAGTCTTGAGATTTGGTCCTTTTTTTGGTGTAGTAAGAAACTGTAACAGCGAACTTTGGCGTTTTGGCATGCTTAAATTGATTTATAAAAGCTAAATAAACGCAAAACATCTACATTTCAATACGTTAAAACATAATGAATCTGACATTAGTTTACAAATTTTAAATAAAATTTAATTTACTAAAGTATTCATTTAGAATATTAGCATTCTATGACCGTCAATAAGAATAAAAAATAATATTAAACTTTTGAATAAGAACTATTGAAAGTTTCTTTTGTTTCTAATATAGTTTCTATTAGAAACCATACCATGAAAGCGATGTAAGAAATAATATTTCTATGCAATAAGGAGAGAACAATGTCGGTCTTTGGTGAATACAAAACTATAAGTTATAACCTTATAATGCATAGAGCCCAATATGTGTCTCAAAACACACATTTACTTATTAATCATTAAAACATACTTAAGAAACTAACGTTCTTGTGATAATAAAAAAGCTTCATGTGTGTTTGTAGTTTGACAAAAAAATATTTCCAGTATATTTTCAGCATTAAACATTTCATTTTCACATATAGCTACCGGGGGGCAGATGTGTGCCATAGCCCTTATTTTCAAAACCCATGAGGACTTCAGCATCTATGATAACATGTGCATTTAAAATATCTTTATTTAGTAGAAAAACAATAAATCAAAAAGACATACTTTTTGGGTTATCATAATAATTTCCACTAGTCAAAAGAAAAAAATGAGTTAATAATTGGAAAAATAGTAATATTTTTAAGGTTTTTACAAAAACTATGTAATTGGAGATTATATTTGTAATAAAAATGTTTTTGTTTCAAGTTATTATTTCTTGACAAATACAGCATTTTGCCTTTCCATTTTATATGTTGATTTGTCAAAAATCGTCCTCGCTTTGCTCATGATAACTGGAAATACATAATCGTAATATACGATAAAATAAAATTAATATTTTTAATTTATTTAAATTTATAAAAAACAAAATCGATATTAATAATTTAAATATGAATATTTAAATAATTTGATATTTAAACAGCATTAAGGAATTAAATTTTTTTAATAATTACAATAATAAATTTAAAATTAATTTAATAAAAAGTGATATTCATTTAATTTAAGTAATTTTAAATTAATTTTTAATAAAAAATAATGATTAACGATGTACATAATTTTTAATAATCAATTTGAATGTAAATAAGAAAATTTGGAAAGAACCCTTATCAAAAAATGTCTTCCCATGAATTAATAACGTCCAAAGGTTTCTGTGTCTTAATAAGGGGTCTTATTAATCAGACGAAATTCCTGTCACACTCCATTGATTTCCATTAAGAAAAAAGAAAATATTTTACAAAATGACTAAAAAACCTTTTTTAATATGGATTTTCTTTGCAAGAAGTAAATATCCTCTGTAATTTTATACTGTAAAATTATCCTAGAAGAAAGAAATGCGACTACCTAATCCGCCGAACGACTGTATGGTATACGGAAGTGTGGCGTGACAACGTATTACAGAGGGAAAATTGTAATTTAATCACCGGTCATAGAATATATATATATATAACATATACAAAGTAAACAAAATATAAAATATTGAATAGGAAAGAAAATATGGTTATTAATTTGTTTTTAGAAAACGAAAGAGGAATCATTTCTAGACAGCATATAATGAAGTAATTAACATCTATGAACGTATTTGGGTAGGAAGAAGTACCGCATAACGAACACTTGACAACACTTGAGATCTAGTGGGCGAATATCGGATACATAATTAGGGATGCTGATTATAATTCGATCAGAGCTTGATCGCGCGATGGGAGAATAAACAAAGAGTCAAATATGACAGGTGCTTGTTGGAGTTTTTTTGCTAATTAAGAATGATTTCGTTCGGTGGCCGAGCGACTTTGCAGTTGTGACTACAATAACGGACGATGGCAGCTAAATGCCTCTTTTCCTTGTTTTTTTCCCATAAACTTCATAAACTACTAAAAATAATGATTTGACCAAAATTGCATGTCAAATCATCCGATTTGAATACTTTTTACCTTACAGAATTATTTATTAATTTAATTAATTTATTTTATTGTTCATTTGATGGCGAAAAATCGTTTTTAATAATAATAATAATTATTATTATTATAAAACTGAAAGACTCAGCTTTAAAATTCGTTTGTCTGAAAAGTAAAAATAATAATAATTATTATAAATATTATTTTTGTCAAATTATTTACTTTTCTCAGAAATTTATTTAATTTTTCTCTTTTTTTTCAATTATTATTGAATATCAAACGAATTTTTGTGAATTAATTTTGATTATTTTCATTTATCTTTGCTTCTTCAAATGTGCTTCACAATTTATTTAATGTGAAAGAAGCGCTTTTTGAGCACGTTTGGATTCTTCTCGGATGTTTTCTATAATGAAAATTTTATTACTATTTATTTTTTATCATAAAGATTAATAAAGAAAATATCTGTGAATTTTATAAACAATTGGAATATCTTTATTTATGTTAAGTTCGGGAATTACATTCTGATGAGAATTCAGCTAAAGACATTTTTTGAAACTTTTATTTAATTTATGAATTTTAATACTTTAAATTTTATCTTAAACATTTTTTTTATATTATTAAAATTGTAACTTTATATCACAGTTTATCGTCTTTACTTTTCAATACATTTATTGATATCACAACTTGAATTGCCACTAGATAATTCTCTACAAAACTTTTGTAACTAGTCGTTGTTCTTGATTGATAAATTTTTACTTCTATTTCTAAATGTCTTATTATTCAAATAAATTTAATTTACAATTTGATTACAAAATAATTTATAATTTAAATAATTTTAAATAACATATTTTAAATATATTATTTATGATTTATTAATTTAATTTTAAAGTTGATTATTTATGTTAAGAGAACTCACACATTTGTAACAACATTTATTTCAATCACAATGGCAATTGTTTTTATGACAAACCGCAATAATCCCTTCGCTCACATTCATCAATTAATGTTTAGTACTTCTCATCCAAAATATGAAATAACTTGAAAGGAATTATTTTATTTAAAATATTTACTTTTTATTTTACTGGTTATAATAAAATTACTTTTTATAATTATTTTAAATTTACAATAATAATAAATTAAAAATTTGAATATGAAATCTAAATTTGAAAAAATTAATTAAGAAATTAATAAAATTTAAAATATCAATCTTCCATCTGATTAGGAGAGACACAATCCCAAATCAACACAAAACATTTAAACATGCAAACAATATACAAAACATCAACATTACAAATTGTGAAAAGTGGTTGCAACATCAATATCTGAGTTCACTTTTTTTAACACCAAAATTTATTAATATATCAACAATTCACATATTTAAACAAATCTTTCTGTTAATTTAATTATCTCGCCACAAATTAATGTATTAAATTTCTTCGATTCAATTTTATAATCTTGCAAATTTATTAAATACATTTCACATTAAAACTAAAAATGTATTTAAAATCGTTTCATAACTTATATTAAAATATATAAATTGTTATGACTATAAAAATATTTTTATTTATAAATAAATATTTAATATTTAATTTCTTTAACCTTTTGGCATTAATTGCCATTGATTCGAAATCCTTCAGTACTTCAATATAGCATTCATTGTACGAAACCGTCGTTCTATTGAGTTCTTTAGTTGATATTTTCGCATGTCCGAGCTTTCTTCTTAATTGTAATAATTTATCTTTTGAAGTCCTTCGGCAAAGCATTTTTCTATGAAATTCATCTTCATCCATTTCCATGCCTCCTTTCAGGCCAAACAGAAGATGAATTGTAGAATTCTTAGCTATATTACTCTCCTTTATTATTTTTTTGATCTTCTAAGAGTAATCCATCAAACCATAATTGTTGTAAGCTGACAGGAATTTTCGTCTTGTCTTCAATTTTTGTTTTGAAGGGTTTTATCATTTCTCGATTCTTCACCTCCAAGGCAATTGTTTTGCCAGAAAGCGTGTTATCCAATATTCCGTTATTATTTTCACTCATGTTTTCTAGTCTTGGCTTGTTACTGGTCTCAGTAATATATACTTACTAAACTGATCAATGATCGCCAGTATATATTTTTTTCCCGACAATGTTGTTCTCAAAGGTCCACAAAAATCTATATATAATGATTCAAACGGTTCTTTCGCAGTTAGAGTTTGGCTGACTTCTTTAGTTTTTTCTGTAATAACCTTTCCTTCTTGACAGATTTTACAACTCTGAACAATGTTTCTCACTGTTTCTTTAAACTGATCCATTTCATAATTATCCTGTAGAAATTTAAAAACCTTTTGAGACCCTGCATGGCATAATATGCGGTGATAGAGTTTTATAAATTCCTCTCTTTTCTCTCTCGGTACATATATCTTGTTTTTTTTCGGACAAGTCCATCTACAATATTATATTCTAAACATTCTTTTCTTCCAATTTTTTACTTATTCCTTTATTGTCCTCTTCTTGCAGAGAGGGTATCGAATTCTCCTGATCCATTGCCAACAATCTTGTTTGACACTTTGTTCTTTTTGCATCTATATGTTCCATCTGGCACTGTTTACACAACTCAGTGTTCATTCTTGAAATTGCGTCTGCATGACCATGCTTCTCTCCTTTTCGATATTCTAATTTTATGTTCAGGCTGCTCAAAAAATTTATCCAATTCTGGAATTGTGTAGTAATCGGTTTTCTAGTCGTCAACATAAATGTGATGGCTCGATGATCAGTCCTTAAAATGAATCTTTTACCATAAAGATAATGTTTGAAATGTTGCGTGAAATGAAATACTGCCAACAATCCCTTCCTTATTATGCAAAGCTATGACTCTTTCGCGGCCCTCTCTATCTGTTTGGGACAATACCGCTCCGATTGTATCGAAACTCGCATCCGTGTCAAGAATAAATTCTTGGGAAAAATCTGGGTATCTTAAAATAAGAGTATTCAACAATTTTTCTTTCAAATCCGTAAAAGCTCTGTCACATTCATCCGTCCAGACAATACTTTTATTTTTAACATTTATTAATGATTCTAACGGTCTTGAATATCTTGAATAGTCTTTAATAAACTTCCTATGATAATTGACTAGACCGAGAAAACTTCTCACATATTTTACGCATTTTGGTCTTTCGAATTTCTTTATAACGTCAATTTTATTCATATCAGTCTAAATTCCTTCGGAATTTATTATATGACCTAAAAATATTTTTTTCTGGTACAAGAAATTTACATTTATCAGGATTTAGTTTCAGACCCGCGCCAGATATTCTGGTGAATAATTTTTCCATTATCCTTATGTGATCCTCCAAAGTCTTAGAAAAAACTAAAATGTCATCCAAGTATACTAAACTCTCTCCAATTCATATCTCCAATAACTATTGACATCAATTTTTGGAATGTCGATGGGGTTGCTGCAATCCCAAACGGCATTCTTTTAAAGCAGTATTGACCATATTTCGTAGAGAATGCAGTCTTTTCTTTTGATCTTTCTTCTAATTCGACTTGGTAATACGCACTACCTAGGTCAATAATCGAAAAATATTTTGATCCGTGCAGAGAGTCCATCCTCTCGTTAACATTTGGAAGAGGAAAAGCTGGTCTCACTGATTTAGCGTTCAATAATCTAAAATCTAAACACATACGTATCTCTTCTGAGTTCTTCTTGGATACACATACAACTGGTGAGTTCCATGGAAATTCACATTTGCATATAATCCCATGTTTCTCCAAATTCTCTATTATTTCCTGTATCTTCCCTTCAAAATGCATTGGTTGACGTCGATCTGGTATTGCAATAGGTAGCCCTTCAGTGATGATATGGTGTTTCAAAATATCAGTGTTTCCTATGTCCCATTTACTAGCCATAAATATAGTCCCATATTTCAAAATAAGTTTATATAATGGATGTTTTTCAGGTAATATTTGTTTCGATATTAAGATTTTTCTTCTAGTATCATCTGTTACTTCTGAAAACTTCCCATCTAAATTACATATACTACCCAGTGTTTCAGTACCATATAACGCTATGAGTTTCACTCCAATTTTTTCCAAACTATCGACTCCAATTATTACTTCGGGAATTATTTCATTAGCAAACACCACCATGTGATTTACTTCCAATCCTCGATATTTTATTTTTGATGTACATTGTCCTAATATTCGCAAAGGACTACCATTTGCACAGGAAATTCGAGTTGATTTATTCTCTTCTAAATAACCTTTAATTAATTTCAAAATTTCGGCACTGATCACACTAATCTTTGCTCCTGTATCAAAAAGACATTCGCAACCTACGTTATTCAAAGTTACTCTTCCAAAAGGTTTCATGTCACTATCAATTCCTTTTATAATGTTATATTCTCCTATTTCCATTAATCTCATTACGTCAGTATCAAGTTTGTTGAAAATTCCTAATCTTATTTCATCTACACCTAATTTCTTATACACAGTTGACTGTTGATCTATCTTCTTGTTCAATACTAAACAGCTATCTTGAAATTCAGTTAATTCTTTTGATATAACTCTATTATAAGATTTTTCTTTATTATCAGTCGCACAATTCCCATTTTTAAAATACTATATTCATTAAATTCATTATTATTAACTTTATTATTGAATGTATTATTATAATTATTTGTATCATTATTAACATTATCATTAATTGTATAAAAAACATTTTTGTTATTATCAATCAAAAAATTTTCATTCGGTAACATACAATATGCATTAACGTTCTGTTCTGTAAGCCATCCAAAATCATCACATTCATTACTAATATCACAATCAGTCATCCTCTCATCATACTTTAGTACACAGTCATACATATTATTTACATTACAATCATCACCATTCACACATTCAGCTTTTAAAAATCGAGTATCATTTACAACATCACTTACTGCGTCTGAATAGCTCTAAGCATTTCCCCGATGTCCAAGGCACGTGCATTTCCAGTCAGCACATCATCTCCAGTCCGATATCTCTGTTCCGCATCGTTTTTCAAATCTCGTTGTTCGAATTCTGAAATTCTGCTCTCTCCATTATTCATTGCGGCTATTCGATCATCTGAATTCGTCCTCATTTGCCCGTAATATTCGGTTTGTCTCGAATTGGATCTCACTGGTGCGCCTCTGTCGTTGACGCTATCGTTGTCTCTTCTAGCAAAATAGCATTGCTGGATTGAATGAACATTTCTATGACATTTTGAACATTTAATATTTTGGCAGTTCTTCCGAATATGTCCAAATTCCCGACAAGCGTAACATTGAGGTTCATATCTTGGAAGTTGCCTCCGATTTGGGTTGGGCTTCGTGACTTCTCTGTATGTAATTTGTAGTTTTCTGTTTGGCTCGTGATACTCTCTTCTGTTCGAAAATTGTTGATGATTATATAATCCGTTTTTTTGTGTCATTGCAGCATAACTGGGTCGATTTATAACCAATACCTCGTCTTGTCTCGTCCTGGCTTCGACTGTGTTCAAAATCTCCTTGATATATTTCGTCGGTGTAGGGCCGTTTTGATCTTCGATCTCGGAATTGTCTTTTCCAGACTTCAGTTTCAGCAAAGTATATTCGAATCCAAAGTATTCGAATTCAAAGTATATGTATATTCGAATCTTGAAACTTCTTCTCTCATCTTTTCGTCATCAAGACAGTATTTTAGTAAAAAAGCTGTTAACTTTGTTGATGTTAACTTGTGCTTCATTACTTTTTCGACATTTTTCTAAATTTGTCGAATATACTCATCGATTGATGCTGTTCCTTTCCTATAAGCAAGATCGTTTTGCAGATCCTCCACAAGATTAGTGGTCTTTACGAACACTCTCCGAAATTCGTCTTCATGATTTTCAAAAATAGTACCTTCCACATTCTTTTCAAACTGCTTCCTACTGTCTTCGTACATTAATGCTCGAATAAGGATGTCTCTCTGTTCTTCATTGATTTGGATTATGTTGAAATAATTCCGCATTTCTGATAGAAACTCCTCCACATCCATCTCGATAGAAAATTTCTTGGGTTGAGGGATAATTCGTAGTAGTTCGCTTGTATTTAGCGTGGTCGCCATGTTATCCATTTAATATAAAATGACTAATTCCGATTCTAAGATTTATTAATTAACACAATATCCATAATCTCGACTATTTAATGGGGAAAATAGTGATATTGTAATGACTCACATTTTCAAAGCCTTTTCATTGGTTTAAACTCTCAAACACACATATACTATCAACATACATTCAGTATATATTCAAGATACATTCAGCATACATTCAACATCAGACAAGTAACCCATTTTATTGTATCATCACAACTGACTTTACACAATCAATGTCATCAGCAATCACACAATAATTATTACATAAGTAATCTTATTTATTTCACTTAGTAACAATTAATATTTATTACGTAACTATTCCTCTTGTTAATTGCGCTTCCTTTAGCAGACGAAATACTGTTACCTGTGAACAATTTATTCTCTTTTTTTCTTAACTCACATTACATTTGCTTCTGCGTGAGAGTGTTATGGTGTTCCACCAATGCAGACACCGTTTCTATTTTCTCCTGTCTATAACCCCGTGGTCTACCTTTTACTTTTAAGATTCTACTAGGATCAATGCCATGTTCTGCAGCCTTAACAATTTTGTCTATCGTTTTGTAGACGGTGACTATAGAGTAGCCAGATATATTGCCTATCTCACTGGCTGGATTGTACTGGTCGTGCAAATATTTAATTTGCTTGATGTTCTCAAGCCTCATTGTACTTCTTTTTTTCCTGGCATTACTACCATGTGATGCTTCATTTAGGGGGCTTACAGTCATCTGGGGATCAATTTTTGCCATCCTTATATATCTATTTTTTCCGCCAAGTTTCATTAAATTCCTCAAATTATAATTAAATCGATGTATTTTATGATTTTTAACTTTATATAAATTATTGAATACTATATATATATATATATATATATATATATATATATATATATATATAATATTATTATATATTATTATTTGGGACAGGATAACGTATCAGAAGATCAGATAAAATCTGTGGTACAAAAGTGTGCACAGTACACGTTAGAGAGAGGTGAGCTCGGAGTGAAAAAATCTTCGACTAAAATTGAGGCAAACTTTCTCAATGGTGGACTATTACCCGAGGCACTTCATGATTTAGCGTCAAATTGCATCGGAAACAAAGCAGACACCTGCTCTGCGATGAGCAGCGTCTGGAACAAATTCGGTCTTGCAAACGACGTACTTTTAGATAATGAGTACATTTAGGGGATCGGGATTGCTGAAGCTACTTGAATGGGCCGGTATCAACGTCCTCTTTAGATTTATAAACTGTCCGAAAGATTAGAAAGATTAGTAATTGGATCGTGGAACACAGTCATAGGGCAGTTAAGCGGATGGTGGCTCGAAGCGGACGCCCGGTGAGCGAGATTGTTGCGTGGTATAATACAACCTTGAACGCTGACGGCGTCAAACCAGCATTGACATCTGCCGCATCAAGTACATGTGAACGACGGGCCTTATCCCATCCATTATGTACGACAGGTCCATCCCGCAGCCATATGTGACGGAGGACTGGCAGAGTCGCGAGCAGCAAGTGACACAGTATCTGTGGAAGTTCTGGAACTAGTGAGATTGAAGTACAGGAGCAGGAGGAGTTGCGATCGGAGCGTCAAAGGAGGGTCATTCGCCTGGGTCCACTTCAATCGGTCGGGTAAAAATTCTTCAGCGACAACTGGTCGAGGAGACAATTCGTCGCGTATTTTTGTTGGGGATTTTTAGAATTTTTTTGGAAGATATGATTTCCGAAGTGTACAAAAGACTATTTTCTTTTCACAATACATAGAATCTTAATTGAGTTTCCATAAAAACAGTATATACCATAATAAAAAAGAAGATTCATCGTGGAAATAATTATATTTAATTACTTATTTAGTTGCTGTAACATTATTTTTAAGAAATCTTTTTTTTTCAAAAAATCTAATAGAGTTTTGGTTGGTTCGACAATTAGTCGGATTTGGATCGATAATTTATTCAAAATGACATTTTATTATCGTCGATAACTTGTCAGCAAGATATATGATCGCCGAAATGTATAAAAATTCGTCAGGGTTTTATGATCGGAAGACAATTTTCTTTTTGCAATACAGGGAATCGCAATTGAGTTTCCACAATAAAAAACGAACACTCATTTCCGTAGCGTACGAAAATTTTTTAATATTAATGTCGTGCTCCCCTTCAAAACAACATTAATGATGACTCTGACCCCCCATCCGTTTTCCATTAGAGTTCAACGGCAACTCTATCAAATTAAGTCAACTATATCTCAACGTGGAGCAGACGCGACTCTTTTGCCGACATCAACGAATTGTGCAGACATTAGAGCGCCTACGGGTTCTTAACCAGTAACGAGGACGTCCCGACTGGTAGCTGAGCTTCTGGAGGGGTAGATGTGGATTTTATTCGTACTTATTTCGAATTCATTTTTATTTTTCTGCATCGGACAAGGATATCTTAGAGCCACAAGTGACGCTCAGCCCACGTGCCCCTGTGCATGCTATGGTCTGCCTGCACCGTCGCTCTAGACCCTCTGTTCGACTGGTTATTATCTTAGATAATTAATTATAATCAATCTGAAGTTATATAATTTCGAAATACTGCCTCAATTTATAATTAATTCATCTAACTCAAAACTTCACTTAAAAGGTGATTACGGACATTCATTTAATAATTAAAGGACGTCAAATAGTTTATTTTATCCTTTACGGCATCGGGTCAACTCATGCCATGAATATCTTTCTTTTCTCCACGATTATATTCATTCAAATCATACAACGGTGAAAACAAGGAATCATTGATCGACTTAGACAAACTAGCCAAGTGAATAGGTTTCCGTTGGTGATGACGATTGCAAAACGAAAAAGTCAAGAGAAACTAGACAAGTATTACAAAGTCTGGTGCATAAGAACCTTATGAATTAATATATTGACAATATAAACTATTATATTGACTCGTAAGCGCAAGCTTCCAAGGTAAACAGAAATCGTCTTATTAGGTGATCTCAAGTAGGAAAATGAGGCAAATTAATTTTAACCATATAAAGGTAAATCGAATCGTGTAGACACAGAACTTTCACATTCTATACTCCGATGATCGCCTCAATCGTTAGGCACAGCTATAACAAAGTTATACTATACAGCTGTAATTTTTATTATTAATCTTTTGTGTCATCTATAGAAACGATATTTTTTACCACGTTTTTATTAGCTTGCTTTCTTGTCTGTTTGTCTGTCTGGAACAAATCTTGCGATTTATTTTTCGACCACTTTCAGTCATCCAATTGAGCTGAAATTTTTTATACAGGCTTGCTTCCGATGACAATACAATATTTTAAAACATTTACGGCTCTACATAAACCGCATATGCTATAATTTAACTTTATGAAAAAAATCAATAATATTAATTAATACGTACAAATATATTATTTTGAAATAAAACTTGCTTTTATTAAAATAAAACTTTGTTATTTTGGTTTTATTATCATTTCTGTTATTCGAAATCAATCGAAAGATTTGAATTCCTAAGTGATAACTAAAAAT
>MQRK01216665.1:3079-16728 GCA_001938485.1 Girardia tigrina
AAATTTCCTTAATGATTGATAACCGCCGTCTGATAAGCAATTCTGAAAAGGCGCTCGTATTCAACCTAGATTTACTTGTGATCACGTCATTCACCCAGGAGACTACTGATTTATTGTCATACTTTTTCGTGATGTCCGTCATTCCCCATTTCGCGCACAAATTAGGCCCTTTCACGACCGCCTCCAGCTCAGCAATATTTATATGCCTTGAATCGTCTTTTTTCCTCAACCATGACCCGTCTTCGATAATTTTACCATTAACTTCAAGTAATACACCCATCGCTATTGAGCTTGCATCACACCACAAAGTGCCCACTTTACAATCGCCGATGCTTCACGTGCCACGAAATGGGTCATTTTCTTCTACCCTTTCCAAAATCCATTTTACCTTCTCAACCACAGATTCGTCCACCGGCGAATCCCAATCCCCCACCGAAGTTCGTTTGAGGAAGGCACACGCCAATCGTAACCATAACGCTATGGGGTAAATGCCAGTGAGTTGCCCACACAGAGAATAAAGGTCTCGTCGCGACATCGATTCGGATAAGTCTTTGACACGTATTCGGTTCGATCGGTTCTACATGATGCTCCCGTCAATGTTTTTAACATCCACTCCGAGAACTCATACTTTTCTGACATCATTTACGCGCTCGGGCTGTTTGCACTCTAACCCAAATTTCTTGAACAAACATCTCACTTCATCCGCATTAACCTCGGACTCATCTACAAAAATATCATCAACGTAGGATCCTGTGGCAGCATTAATCGTTTGATCAGATGACAAGACTTTTCTCACAATTTCCGTCATGATGGTAGGGGCTGTATTTAGACCGAATCCAATCCGTGTTAACGCGAACTTTTTTCCGTTGATAATACATGACTGAAACCGCCACTTGGCGGGATCAACATGAATTTGTATGTATGCATCAGATAAGTCCAAAATTGCAAAACTGTCACTCTTCCTTTTCCACTCACGTAACTTTTCTACACAAACGTCCGAAGAACCGCTGTAAACATCGATATATTTGTTCAATTCCCTGAAATCGAACACAGATCTTATCTTATCCTTATTCACTTGGGCTATACCATAAATTGGGATCGACCCCACTGACGCGCCCATATTCTCGTCGTCATACTCTATTAAGACTCTTTCAATACTGTTTTTCTCCACGGTAACTGATCGGGGACATCCGATTTCCAATCCCAAGAAACTCTACACACTTTGTCGAAACGAATCCTGAAATTATGTTTCTTCGTGCCTCCCTCTTCAGTAATTCTAGTCCCAGACAACTCGTCACTTGGACCCGAACTACAAAAATTTACTAGATCGGAACCCACCCCAAACTTTACACTTCCATTATGGGACACCATTCCTCCTAATTTCGCAATCACATCAACATCCAACAATAAATCCAAATTTTCCGGCAACGTATTCATTACAATACAATTTTCGGTTACCTCTTTATCATCCACTTTGATCCTTGCTGTACATATACCCACAAATTCTCGAGATCCATTAGCCAGAGTAACTTGCTCTCGATTCCGCTGCATCAATGGTCCTTCCACATTGCATCTTTTCACGACCGATCGCGAACACCCGGTATACACTAATGCTCTGCAGTTTTTTCCATTGACGATACATCGAATAACTGGAAGCGCCTTTAATCCCTCCGAGAAGCCGCTGACGCTGACGACTCCTCACTCACGTTTCCCGTCCGACAGAATGTAGCAATGTGTCCCTTCCTTCAACATCTAAAACATAATTTTACTCTTGGAAGAACTTTTAGGACGATCCTCTTCCGTCTTGTGAACGCCCTTTTCATCAGCTTCATATGGTTTTTTAACACTCTGATCCGCGCTAACGCCGCTACGACTACGTATTTCCAGCTTATTTATTCCCTTCTGATCGTATAAACTCACCATTGACGTATGAGTTATGTTTTCTGCAATACTAATATACGTTGGGCTCACTTCCACTATTTCATTCCATTCTCGGACTCCTCGTTTCTTGATTTCCAAAGCGATTTCAGCTGGTAATCCGGCTAAAAATGCAGCGATTTCTAGATTGTCGACCGTTTTTGCCAATTTTGACACTTTCGCAGCGTACTCGTCAATAGTGCTGAAATCTGAATATTTAATACACTGTAATTTACGATTATCCTCTCGCAGTTTCACTCCAAACGCTGTATTCAATACTCGAAAAACTTCATCAATATTCGATTGTTGCTTCTCTGACATCTCCATGTATATATTGAGAGCCGATCCACTCAACACGAACGGCATTAATACAAATACATCCTTTATCTGCTGCATCGATGTCAATAAAACGAACTGCTTCTTCCACAGTTCCCACGATTGATTCACATCGAATTTCTCGAGGCAATCAAGGATCAATTTCATGTTCGACATTGCCAGGATAGCTTCTTGTAGAGAATGACAATGAATAACAAGTTCCTAAATTGTATTAAATAGAAAAAACACGTTTTTCACAAAGACCAGAATATTTAAACAAAATATGAAAATCGAATTAACGAGATTATTATTTTCGATTATCATCTCATCGCACATTGGATTTTAATTTTGTCATATTTATTTTAAAATAATATTTAGTTTTCCATTATAAAAAAAAATTATTCTAACAATTAAAAGCCTTTTAATTTCAAACCAATTAAAATATTAAAAATTATTTAAAAGCCGAAAAGTAATATTTTCAAAAGTTATTTATTTTATAAATTACAATATTACGAAAATTATTTTCTAAATTTTTTTAATGTTCTTATTCTAAATTAGCACTTTGTCTTTAAAAAAAATAGCTAACTCCTCATAACGATTATATTATTCTTAAAATATTAATTGCGATAACATTCAGGATGAGACATCATACTTGTACACAAAAATTTATTAATTAAAATTAAACACAAATTTAAACAATTTTCTTCTCGTTCATCTAATTTAATCATTTTACCAAAATCCGTTAATTAAATTTTTTTTAAAATTAATTTTCTAATTTTGTATAAATTTATTAAATTTTTGTTATTAAAATTTATCTCTGATATTTACTGCTCTTGTAAAAAAAAATAATTAACTTACCTTTGAATTTAATTTCTAATAAACTTTCAATTTTCAAAAATAATTTCTTTAAAAAATATTTAACTTTCCTTTAACTGTAATTTTTTTCAAAATAATTTGATTTTACATTAGTAATTGTACCAGAATAATTGTTTTTGTAATTAGTTTTACTTCATTATTGATTTTAAATTTTTACTAAATATTTTCTTTTTAAAAATATAACGGTTTTTGTATTATTTTAATTATTATACAGTTTTTTAGTTTTTTTAAATCATTTACTAAAAATTTTCATTATTTTTTAAATTTGTAAACTTGAAGAACTTTTTTGTTTTACATAATTATTTTTTTTTTAATTTTAATTAAAATTTTTATTAAATTTTTTGGCGAATTGAAAATTTTAACTAACTCTTCATAAACATAAAAGTTTTAATATTTTTTGTTTAATAGATGATGATTTTATAATAATTTTCTTAAGCCTTTTTATTTAAAACATTTAAATAAATGTTAAATTAATGTTTACACGACTATATTATATAAATAGTAATATAACTCAAATTTGAAGCACATATATATTTTTTAAAAAGAATAATTATTTTATTTTTTGCTTTGCAATTTTTTAAGATGAAATGTTTGTTTAAATACATCAAAAATATAGTTAACTTTTTTTCTTCTTTTAATTATTCACAATTCATTCAATAGAAAATATCAAAAAGCAAACAGTTTCTAAAAATACTTCTTATGGATGGTAATTTATAATATATTTAAATATATATATTATATTTATAAATTAAGAAAACTATTTTAAAATTAAGGTTTTTATATAAAAGTATTATATCTACTATATTATAGAAAATTATTATTTTCTTTATTATTTTTACTTTTATTTTCTAAACATTATACAAAATTTTTTATAGTTACACATAAAGTTTTTTTATTCAAATAATTTAAAGATTTATTAAATCTAAAAAATATACAGAAAAAATATTTATAACATTACTAATATTTAATTTATAAAATTATTAGTTTATTTTATAAGAAACGTTTGACGGTTTAATACCTATTCACATTTTTATAAAACCTTCAGAAACAGTCTGTTAATTTTAGGTTAACTTAAATTAATTATATTTTTTATTAATTTGACGTTTATACCAAATAAATAATTGTATATAAACTCCACTTATGAAGTAATTTAAAAATAAAAAAGTTAAACAAACTGTCAATCGTTGTCATTGACCATAACGTTTATACTTTTAAACCAACGCAATTAAAAAAACATACTTTTGTGCACTATATATACACTTTTATATATGTCGTCTATTACGACTTTACTCTTGACCTTTTTAATATTTTCATTTCAATATTATTATTAATAAAAGGATGCATAATACTTTATTTAATCGATTTTTTAATCAAAATAGTTAAAAAAATTTTTGAAATAACACCATAAAATTTAATTAATGTATATTTAAATTAAAAAATATTAATGTATAATTTCCAGTAAAAATAATATATAAATTTTAATCTCTTTACTTTTTAAGAAATATTTCTACTTAGTTTAATGCAATTATTATATAAAAAATGTACAAATGAATTAGAAAATCCACTAGTTTTTGGATTTTTCAATTTATATAAAATAAAATTATTGATTTGGAATATACGTTACTTTTATTCAGACATATATATATATATATATATATATATATATATATATATATATATATATAATATTATCTATAATATCTATTATATATATTATATATATTATATATACTATATATATTATCTATTATATATATTATCTATTATATATATAATATATAATATATAATATATATATATATATATATATATATATATTATCTAGAACTGATAATGGAATTTTTAATAATAATGAAAACAAAGGCGCTTTTTGAATATTAAATTTATTCCCAATACAAACGCGTTTCACCATTTCGGCATCTTCAGTGCAATGAAAAAAAGTGATTAATTACTATTTATATAGTTGAAAAACTATTACATGATACGTCTCAAAACATGCTTTTTTCAAAAAAAAAGAAAAAGTATTTTAATGATTTTAAAAAAACTTTAATATGATTAGATGAATCACCTTGCCCGTTTAAGCATGGTTTAATATGAAGTTAATTCAAAACATATTAAACTAACACATGATACGATATAAATTAAAAATTTAATAACATTTTATCAATAAATCAATCATTAAAATTAATTTATTTCATAATTCGTAATAAATAAGTAAACATACACTAAACTCGATCAATTCCATTCTCGCAACCAACCATTGATTAGCTTTGGATTACTGTTTGAGATTTTTATCTCAAAACGCGTCGTCATATTTCGATCTTTGTTTATAGATTTGTAAATATATATGAAAAATTATCTAGTCAAAGCTTTTTAAAAATTTCATAATTAAACACGTTTCAAAGTTTCAGACCATTCATTATCAACCATTGTAATTTGCAAAATATTCCAATAATGCCTTAATTTTTTTTTATCAATGGAGTATTTTAATATTTATTTATTCTCAGAACTACTGCTAGTTATGAGAATCAAACTCTTTTGGTAGAACAGAATAATCACTAGTTTAGAAATAGAAGATGTTCTATTTTTGCAATGCAAACAATGATAAAGAAATTTACTCGTTTGACTTGATTGGGAATACTCACTAATCCTAGCTTTGAGAAGACGATTCGTCACTCCAATGTAAGCCTCCCATCTCTTTCGAATGGTATTGAGCCTCTAGGCTCTTTAGAGGGTCCACTAAAACTAAAGAGTCACTAGAAGCCCCTGATAGGCCTCCTACGAGGTCGGATAGTTTCAGCTCAGAGATATTTTCGGCATCCAGGTAAGAAGCGCCCACACATGGGTTGAACTACCAAAATTCATATGTATTCGGACATATATGTATCAATCACCCATCTGTGCAGGAGAGGCACAATCCGAATCAACATACAACATGCACAATGACAACACACAATTCAAAACATTCTTGACAGATATTAATGGACGCATTAAGTGATTTAATCAATAATGCTTCACAAGTAACTCTTTCCCAATAATTTTTAAAATTACTGCACAATATTTCAAAATTAGTTGTTTTCACCTCCGATTTACAACCCTTCATATGTCCAGCAATATTACTCCCATTACCCAATCGTCAATGCTCCTGAATCCGTTTACAGAGATGACGAGGCGTCTCTCCAATGCACCCATTCCACGAAAATTGATAAACCAGATTGGAACATAAAATCAAAGGAGTACGGAATTTATTGCTGAATATACTTTGAATTTTGTAAGATTTAGAAATGCTTTTTAAATTCCAATTTTTACTATCGATTGATTTTAAAATAGACGATATAAATTTTTTGTAACCTTCTGAATGAGGAACGATTAACGTATATAAAATATTAGAATTTTCATTATATAATTTATCGGATTTTAATTCGTCTTTACCTCATGTTCTTTATTCATTAATTTATCTATAGTCTCATTAGTTAGTTTCTCTAAAAATGATTTCGAATGCCATTTTTCTGCAATAGTTCTGTTAGTTTATCTATGCTTGCATCTGCTTTTTCATATGTTGATGATAGAGACTAACATCTAAATAACAAACCTTTTATCATACTTCTATTATACTTAGGTTCACAGAAGCTTTTAGTAGTAGTATATAGCCCTGTATCTGTTTTCTTTCTCTAGATCTCTATCTCGTAACGACTCCCTTTTCTCTAAATTAGCAAATCTAAAAATGGTAAAACACCATTCTTCTCAAGCTCAACCGTGCAAACAATATTAGAATGAAGGGAATTCATATAAGATAAAAACGGCAACATATTTTCACGCTCTTTGAAGATAAGAAAAATATCATCAACATATCGTTTATAAGCTAAAGGTCTAATGCCCGTAAACAAATGAATTTTATTTTCAATGTTAGACAGAAAAATATATGCAAGTGTTGGTGCCAAAGGGGAACCAATGGCAACACCATATACCTGTTTATATCAATTATCATTAAACAAAAAATGAACATTTGATGTTGCAAAAGTAAGTAATTCACGAAAAGCAAACTCATCAAGACTATCATGCTCACGACTATTACATTTCCAGAGATCACAACATAGATCAATTGTTTCCATCAATGGAACATTGTTGAAAAGACTTGCAATGTCAAAAGAAACCATGAATTCATTTTCATTACCCAAATCAAAGTTAGAAATAAATTCAACCAATTCAAAGCTATTCTTACACTGGGACTCAGGAGAAATCAAACGTTATAATTTCGAATCCAAAAATTTTGCAATACAGTATTGAGATGTTTGAATCATGGATAAAACAGGTCTCATTGGAATCCCATCCTTATCTACCTTAGGAAGACCATAAAGTTTAGCAGGCTGGGAACCAGTAGTACATAAAAATTTTTCTAACTTCTTATCCATGTGACCGTTTTTACAAAATTTATTCAAAAGAGAACGTAGAAATTCCTCATCTTTCAATGGTGGAAGTTTCCGATTTTTTCGAAAATTATCTAATTTTTTGAATTGTGGACCTTCTAACACTTCATGAAGCGTATTAAGATAATCAGATTTATCCAAAACAACTAAACCATTACCTTTATCAAATTTACAAACATTAATTTCTTTTTTCGACAGGTTTTTAAAATAGAAAAATCTCTATGTCACTGTTTCTGATTTTTGTTTAAATAATCTGATGTACTCTTAAAAAGCGTGTTTTTAAAATTATCAAAATCAATATTAATAACTTCATTAAAATTTAAATAATAATTATACATAGATTGAAAAGACAATTGGAACTTACATCTATCTAATTTCTTTCGAATTCCATGTTTTGGACCAAATTTTAGTAAATCGAATTCATCTTTAGATAAAACAATTTTGCTTAAATTTAAAACAGTATTTTTTACATTAAAATTACAAATTCCAAATAATTTTCTTGAATAGTTAAGTTTTTTATTTTGTGCAGTAATTTTATCATTAATTAATTTGTCGGAAATACTATCATTAAATTCATTACACAATTGAAAGCAATAATCATCACTTACATTTCTAAGAGTAGCTTCAACTATTTTAAATCCAATCTGGTTTATAAATTTTCGTGTAATGGGTACAACGCTACATACATTGGAGAGACGTCTCGTCATCTTTGTAAACGGATTCAGGAGCATGGACGATTGCGTAATGTGAGTAATATTGCTGGATATATGAAGGGTTGTAAATCGGAGGGAAGAACAACTAATTTTAAAAAATATTGTGCAGTAATTTTAAAAATTATTGGGAAAGAGTTACTTGTGAGGCATTATTGATTAAATCGCTTATTCCGTCCATTAATGTCCAAACAAGTCTTTCTTCCAATTTGTTGAATATAGTTAATTAGCTATTACACAAGATTTTTGCATAATCATCAATGTAGTGAATTAAAAAAAATCAAAATAATTTTTTTTAAATAACAAAAAAAACGATCAAAAAAATAAAATTGTGAACGGAGTGATCGAAATGCAAAAAATAAAAATTCGAGCGAAAAAAATTAGCAAATTATTATCAAAAAATACATTTGTTTAAATAAGCTCAATTTATAAAACTCGAACCGCAATTTTAAAAATACTTTCAAACGCTAATCATGTCCGACTGTGAAACCGGGACATTCGCCGTCCAGGCCGAAATCGCCCAGTTGATGAGTCTAATCATCAACACATTCTGCTCCAACAAAGAGATTCTCCTTCGGGAATTGATTTCCGATTCCAGCGATGCGCTTGACAAAATCCGCTACAAAAGCTTGACTGATCCATCCGTGCTCGTCACCGCCAAAGAACCAATGATCAAAATCATCCCGGACAAAGACGCTGACACTCACTCTCATCGACGCAGGAATCAGCAGGACGAAAGCCGAGCTCTTCTACAATCTTGGAACGATCGCCAGATCTGAAACTATGGCATTTACAGAGGCGCTGCAAGCCGGTGCCGATATCTCGATGATCGGTCAATTCGGTGTCGGTTTCTATCCATCGTATCTGGTCGCTGACAAAGTTCAGGTGACTCCCAAAGGCAACGACGACGAGCAGTATCTGTGGGAGCCGGCCGCGGTCGGTTCGTCCACCGTCAAATCCGATAACAGTGAGCCGATCGACCGAGGAACGAAAGCAATGTTTTGCATGAAAGAAGACCAAATCGAATATCCAGAAGGACGGGAAATCAAATACGACGGGCCGTTTGGGCGTGATGGCCATCCCAACTCGGTTGGTTGAACGATTCACCTGTTCGCTTTTTTCTTTTTACATTCAGGAACGTGTTATCGAGCGAGAGGATTGCTGCCCGTTCACCGACGGCCACGGAGAGCCGGGCTATCCTTTCAAATCAGGGAACAGACGGAAGCTCCGCGCTCGAGGCGTGCTTCCGCCAACGTCGACTCAATAACGGGGTCATCGCCTCTTCTAGCCGCGGTTGCCGCTCGACGCTTCAAGTCGGTGTCTAGAGCAATTGCGTCTTCGAACTTTTCAATCAATTTGCTATATATAAGACAGCGAAATTGTTGTTAATTCAGCCTGAAGATGGTGGAAAATCCACCGAAATATATTGCGACAATAAAATTTGATTTTAATGGCGTTCTTGATTATAAAATTTTGCCATTATTTTTTAAATTACTTATTATAAATAATATGTACTTATTTGTATTACAGATGAATTAATTTGATATTTTACGATAATCTAAATACAATTATAAAATAATTTCAAGAAATTAAATAAAAAACTTAACTAATAAAAATTTTATTTGCATTTAAAAATTTGTTCTCAAACTCAAAAGAATTCGTATATCCATGGTTCTGCATACCTTTTGTTGCATTCATAGACTGCGTACAGCCGCGAAAGGGATATATAAACTCTCTCCTTGCAATGAGATAAACAATCCTAAAAGCCGGATGTGTTTCTTCAGTATCTATCGCTTCCTCCCCCGCCGTCGAGATAATTGGGATGTTCGTTACGGATTGAATCTGATTGTTTGGTATGTTGAGCTTTTCTACGACTCTTTCTTTTGTGTTATTTGTTGAACAGATTGGTGCTGGTGTCATTGTTGTTTCTCTAATTACTTCTGTCTCGGTAATTTTTGATCCCAGTTGAGGTGCCTGGTCAGTCACCCCTTTGTTTTGTATGAATTTTTACTTAGTGTACATGGAAATGGTAGTTGTAATTGAATTACCATTCCCACTCTAATGTACTATTTTTTACACCCATGACAATTTAATTCATTAATCAGATTAGCTTACAATATTATCAAAATATATCTTGAAAAAATATAAATTTTAAAATATTTCATAAATTATTATATAAATATTTTACAAATTATAATTTCAGATAATGAAGTATGAAACTTTAAAACATGCTCAATCATAAATTTCTTATAAAAGCTTAAACTAAATTATTTTTCAAAAATATAAATATAAAAAATATAAATAAGAAAACTGTTTTAAATATTATTTTAAAATGTTTTTAAATTAGAAAAATTGATTTTTTTTGAAAATTCAATCGTTTTGAGCTGATGATTGCCGATGAGAAATATTTTCGAAAAAGGTTTTATTTTATGTTGTTTGATATGTTGTTTTAAGATAGTGTTTCTTCCACCCAGATGGAAGATTGATATTTTAAATATTTTAAAATGTCGTACATTTTTAATTTCTTTAAATTTTGGAAGGGTGCTTTCGTTTTAACAACAATGCATTGCCGTGTCATCCTCGGAGAATCACAAGAGTTCTTCTTGTTCTTGTTGCAACGCACACGGCTTGATTTCGTTCCAATCACTTATTATCGATCCGAAACAGAGATCGTCGATGAAAATAATATATTTTTCATAAATCCGTTTGTCTAAAATCTTCAATTCATCGTTATTGTGAATCGAAAGGACATTGAAATATTTGGATAATACTAATGTGAGGAATATTTGGTGTGTATTTGTTTTTTTATAGTGTTTGCATGTTTAAATGTTGTGTGTTGATTTGGGTTTGGGCCTCTCCTAATCAGATGGATGATCGATATTTTAATTCTTATAATCTGAAACTAATTTATTTAAATTTAGATTTAATATTCAAATTTTTATTATTGCAACTTTTAAATATATTATTGATTTTATTTTTGTAAATTTTTAGATAAATAAAATTAAATTAATGTTTAAAAATGACTATAAAAATATTTTATTTTAGTCAATAAAATTTAAATTAAATATTTTTAAATAAAATAATTTTCTCAAGTATAGTTCAGATTATAATGAGAGATATTGAATATTGATTGATGGATCTAAGTGAAAGCCTTACTGTTGATCATCATAAAGATGATAAAAATTGTGAATGTAATAAATGTTCTGTCAAATGTGTGAGTTCTCTTAACAACTAACATTGTCAAATTATAGAAATAAAGTGTTATTCCGCCTAATCAATTTTTATTTTAATTAATTGTGCAGAAATTGCGCTCTGATACATCATACTTAAACAACATTTTTTAACATAATTAAACTGACATATATATATTTCGAAAATATAATTTGATTAAAGCTTTTTTTATATAATTATTGGACATGTTTCGATGTTTACATACATCATCATCAGCAATTTTCGGATGTTTAGTAAATGAATTTTGAATTGTTTTAATAATACAATTTTAATAGAAACATTTTCTCTAAAAGGTAACGAAAAAATTAATTATTATTATTTATCAAAGTATTATTGAGTAATAATGGCAAAAAGAATATTTTAATTAAAAATTTTAAGTATTGAAATAACCTTACTTTGCCCATTCTGAATGTGACTTTGGATGTGACAGAGACTACTTTAGCACTACTTATTCTTCTACAAATACTCTTCTTAAATGCTCTAAATCCTTCAGAATATGGAATTTTAATGATTTCTTTGTATTCTTCAGTATTCTTCAGAAGAATACAAATACAATAATGAGGGGGAACACCATCTTGCATCCAAATGTCGTTATCTGTGTCAAGCTGAGGTACAGCAAAATCATGCAGCATGTCCAGCTGAGAATTGACCGTTCCATCAAAGAAGTATGGACCCTGCACACCAGTTGAACGTATTCCTCCCCACACACAAATTCCTGGAGAAAGATTGTTGGTCTCCCATACCAGATGAGGATTCTCAGTGGAGTAATACACGGCATTATGCAAATTAACGTGACCATCCAACTTAAATGAAGCTTCGTCGGTCCAAATTGTTCTGTCCCTGATGTCAATGTTCTCATCTAGTTGTTTCTGTAACCATTCGCAAAATTCTTTGTGCCTGTCATAATTGTCATCATTCATTTGATGGAGCAAACGAGGTCGCCAAACTTACAACTCAATGTCCTTCATTATTCTACTTAAACTTGTGCGTGGTATATGCAACTGCAAACTTGCGCGAACTGCAGATGTTGATGGCGCATTCTGATAGAAAGTTCTAACATTTTCTTTATTTTCATCGGTATTCATATTGTTAGGGCGCCACTTCTTTTCTTGTCGGTTACAGAGCCAGTCTCGTGAAACTTTTTAGCCAAAACATGCATTGATTGTCGTGATAGAGGAGCGTCATTAGGATACACTTTTGCAAATGCTGCAGCTGCAGCTCTTGAATTTCTATCGTGCTTTATCCACTGCTTTACTATAAAAATTCATTGCTGAAGTGTTAATTGTCGTGCCATGCCAATATTGCGAACAACAATGAACAAAATGAAATAATTTTAAAATTTTTTAAATTAATAATTATTAAAACAAAATATTTTATCTGGTTTTTGTTTATAAACCATTTAGAATTTTGTGTTTATTATTATTAAAACTGGGTAAAGCGACTTATAGCCACCCCTATATATATAATGTAAATTTTTTTTTCTTTTCTTTTATATATATACAAATTTCAAAATTTTAATCTAACATTAATTTTAAAAATTTTAAGTATTGAAATAACTTTACTCTGCCCATTCTGAATGTTAATTGATGGGTTGTAGTGTCTTATTAGTAGAGATTCATAAAACTGTCGTTCGTAATGTGAATCAAATCCCTTTTGTAAAACAGAAAACTAATCTTTTGAAATGGATGTGGTTCTATTCTTACCAGATAACCTTACACGATCGACTTATTTGCGTGTGTTCGCTAATCCGGGTTTTGAGATGACGATTTGTCTCTCCGATGTACCCGTGTCAAAAATCGTTTTGTGAATCTCTACTAATAAGACACTACAACCCATCAATTAAAATTCAGAATGGGCAAAGTAAGGTTATGTCAATACTTAAAATTTTTAATAAAAATATTTTTGCCACTATTACCTAATAATTCTTTAATAAATAATAATATTTAATTCTGAATATACCTTTAAAAGTTTATATATCTATTAAAATTGTATTATTGAAACAATTCAATATTCATATACTAAATATCCGAAAATTGCTGATGATGATGTATATAAACACCGAAACATGTCCAATAATTATATAAAAAAAGCTTTAATCAAATTATATTTTCAAAATATTAAATTTACCTTCACAAGACTCAATATTATATATATATATATATATATATATATA
>MQRK01216666.1:3883-18089 GCA_001938485.1 Girardia tigrina
AAGTGACTCTTCAAAAGCTTAATGAGTTGGGCTATGAAACCCTGCTTCATCCACCATATTCACCAGACCTCTCGCCAACGGACTTCTACTTTTTCAGGCATTTGTACAACTTCCTACTTTTTAATGCATTTACATTCCTAAACAAGTTAATAAAAAGTCTAGTGACAATTTAAGCGCAATTTCCTTATATTATTCGGTGCCCAAATATTGAAACGTTTATATCAGTATTTGACTATGATTAATTTTTTGTGACCGAACGAAAGGATATTTTTGAAAACTTTCTTCTGCAATATTGTTCTAAATTATTGCAGGAATCGATTGGTAAATGTTTCAAGTCGCTAAGTGGTCTGGTTGCCGAGATATAGGCCAAAAACAGCATTTTTTCGAGGTTTTTTGGCTTTTCCGGGAAATCCAGGAAGGAATTCCGGGAATATTTTTGGCCCACAATCATCCTCCAAACTTGCTTAACATATTTGCTTTTGGAACTAGCCCTCGATATTGCTTCGTTGAGGAGGAAATACAACTTAAAGCTGCGGACACACATCCATCCATCCATCCATCCACACAGAAATAACCAATTAATAATCGCAATTGTCAGTATGGAAATTGCACTAAAAAGTATTTACATGTGCGTTTCCGTATCACAAAGACTAATGATAATATATTTTTAAATAAATTAATTTTTTGGTTATGGTCTTTTTAAATACTAAAATTTTGGATCTGTCATTAAAAAATAGATGTTGCAAGTAAGCCTTGTACCTAATTTTAGTTTCATATTCTACTGCATTATAAGCGCGCACCGACCCGCCATGGGTTGTAAGAAGTTACACTTCGCCCGAATATCACCCGCGACTCAAAAAAATTGCCGACTGCTGCTCTAAATGAAATAGTAATTAATGTTCCCCTAGTAATTGTGTCGTAGTTCTTAACAGTGACGATAGATTCAAGCTGTCTTTGAGAAGAAGAAGAGATGTTTTCTAATATAAGTAATAACAACGAAAATCAATATCATAATAAAATTTATCCCGAAACGAAAATATTCCTCACAATTTCAATTTGTTTAAAAAAACGTAATTAAAAATTAATAATTTTTTTTGCTTGAAATAAAGAAAAAAATAATCCAGAAAATAAAATACTGTCTCACTTGTAGTGTCATCGCAACGTAATTAAATCGATCATTTCTGCCGCATCCTAGGAATTTGCAGACGTGCGCTGTGCCCTGCAGCTTCTTCAACACNCCGCCACTTCCATCTTCAACACTTGTTTCGCTATTCGACTCGACTCGAGCTTCAGAGCGACTTTTTCCTGGGTGTGACTGTCGAGACATTCGTAAATCTCACCGAATCCTCCGCCGCCTAATTTTCTAATGACCTTGTTTTAACGACATTAAATCACCATTAATTATCGATTCGATAATGACAATCGAATCAAATACTTTCCAACGGTCTTTTACAACATTTCCCGGGCTTAATAAGTCAGTATCTTGTTTCGTTGATGGCATGACACATGATTTGGTTCTGTTGGAAATCAGTGAAACACAAAGAAAATAAAAACAAATCAAAAAAATTTTTTGTCGACAAAAATCTTTTTTCACAAAATTTAAAATTCACTTTAAATTATCGGAAAAATTATCAATGTGAATTTAAATTTTAAATACATATAATTTCAAAAAATCGATTTGATATGAATGGAAAAAAAATGAAAATTACATTTACTGAAAATAAACTTTAGTTGTCATTGAATTTAAATAACCCGTTGTACAAAGACATATTTTATTTGTTCATTTAAACAACGATTGTGTTTATTAGAGATTATGAAATGAAATAGCGTATTTTTGATTTTTTACTTTTATTTGTGAATAATGTTTGTTATTTTTGAAATTGTAATTTTTTTGAAAAGTTTTTTTCTGTAGATATTTCTTAATTGGATTAATATTTTATTTAATGTAAAATGATCAATTTTATCCACGTTTCAAAACGAGAATAATATACTGAAAAGTTAAATTAAATTT
The DNA here is from genome assembly GCA_001938485.1 of Girardia tigrina. Taxonomy (NCBI): domain Eukaryota; kingdom Metazoa; phylum Platyhelminthes; order Tricladida; family Dugesiidae; genus Girardia; species Girardia tigrina. The sequence continues at coordinate 5,895 of MQRK01216666.1, forward strand.
TAATATATTTTGTCAGGCGGATATTTATTGTTTCAAAATTATGTAATTATATAATACGGGGGTCCCTAAAATGAAAAAAATCATTGTTTCTTAGTCTATAAAAATGAAACTGAAAATTTCACCTTATTTCTTATTTTTTAAGGGTCGCTAGAACCTAGTAAGGTTAGTTTTACCTTGGTCATTTCGAATAAATCGTTGCTTTATTAATAATTACAAGGTGACCTTAATAAAACTGTACGAAAACTTTAAAAAAAAGAAAGAAGAACATCATCTTTAATGATTTTACATCACTGACTCAATGTATATTTCTCTTTGTCGGAATATTTTCGCTAATGTCGCTTGACAGCTAACAACAGATATTGCTTCTGTTCCTCAACGTTCGTGTGCACCTTGTAAAACTTTTAAATCAGTAACACACCACGTTCTGAGATTTTGTTAGTAACTCTCGTGCTGTTGACGACTGATCTTCCGAAGTTGTATGATTCATCCGTTACCCAATCATCCACTTTTTTTTAAATTATCAAGGAAGTATTGTGATAGTGAAGAATCTATGAGTATATGATAAGACAAAATCATCCAATCCTTTTTTTATATACCATAGCAGCCACTATTTATTCGCTGACAAAACAAAAAAATAAACGAAGAGTGAGTTTTGACAGGAATCTTGCGTTATGTTGGAATAAAGAAAAAATCGTAAAAGAACAACCGTACTAAACTGACCTAATCAGTACGTGGTTAGATAAATTTAGTAATTTTATTAAAAATAAATAACTTTGTAAACAAAATTAATTGTTTCGTATAAACACTTTTAACGACAGTATAACATACAATGTGTAAACAAAGAATTACCACTATAAATTATCAAACTATTTACGTCAAATATGCAATAGTAACGATCGGAGGGTATGAATGTTATAGTTTTGTAAATTTTTGGTTTAAATGATCAGAATTGTCCCTTCGATCACGTATTCAATAGAAGTTAACAACGGTATAATGTGATTTGGTTGACTTGAGTTAGTTGGATCGAAAAAAAAATAATTGTAAGGAAACGATTCTGAGTTCTGGAATTTGATGGTTAGTAATTTTCTTTGTTGTCAAACAATATTATGAACAATGATTGATTGCAATATATTGATTGCAATTCAAATTTCATATTTTTGTTGGCAATCTAATTAAATTATTATAATTATAAATAAAAACTGAATTTCTTTGTATCCTTCCTTTGCAAATATTTCTTTTATATTTTCATTCTTTTCTTTTTTTCCTTTTTGAAAATAGAATATAAATAAAAAATAAAAAATAATATAACACAAAGTTAATACAAAAAGCATAAAATGTACCACAGGTAAATAAATTACATAAGAACATAGATATCAGGCATTGTAAAAAGAAATCAGTTAAATATAAAACAAATATTTATAAAATATACATATATGTCATGCGGTATTCTCGACGTTGCTGCATAATAACAAAATTGTCCGACACTCACAATCATCAACAAAATGTCTACATGAAATAAAATAGGAATGACGAATTTTTGTCGGAGTATACTACATAAGTCTTCCCCTGAAGACGGGGCGAAGTGTTTTTATGTGTTTGGTTTTGTTTATTACACACCATGTTCTGTGATTTCGTTAGTAACTCTCGTGCTGTTGACAACTGATCTTCCGAAGTTGTATGATTCATCCCTTACCCAATCATCCACTTTCTTTTAAAATTATCAAGGAAGTCTTGTGATGGTGAAGAATCTATGAGTATATGATAAGATAAAATCTTCTAATCCATTTTTACGTACCATGGAATGCTCGAGACAATCGTTGGATCTTGCCAACGGTGTCCTAGGAGCGAATCATCTTGCATTTTGTCTCTGCTGAAATTTCATTGTCGAAAAAAGAAAGCGCAACTAATTCTTTAGATAAATATCATAGATGGCCAAATAATTTCTTTTGAACAACATTAGAAATATTTAAATTTTCTTGTTTATACTTGACAAGTTCTTTAGCAACATGGAGATCAATTTGAGGAGCAGGATTTGATGAGGGAACTGTGAAGCAAGCCTTCACATAAATTCAAATTACAAAGTTACAAGTATTCCAAATACTCGTCTCTTCTACTTTGGTTAACACATATTACAGTCAAAGCCTCCAGATCCTTAGATAATAGATCACTTTTGCTATCAATCTCGTCCGATGAAGCCCAGTAGGGACTCTGAATGAGATTCCTGTTGTCGGAAGTCTTCCTAAACATATAATTGTCAGATTTAGGAGTTCCTAATAATCGTCCCGTGTTTGACACTGAAGCACCTAGTTGATAGAGAAAGTGATTGTTCCATCAGCAATATCAGAAAACACATTCGTATATATTTAATTGCACACCCCTGTCTGATAATCTTTCTGATTGACTGAGAGCCATCTTCTCTGGAATTGCTTAAAAATAAAAATTTCGGGACCTTGGGACACGCCACGTGAATGAAGAACATTAACTTCCAAAATGATTTTAAAAATATGATGGTGACTTGCTAAACAAAGCATATTTTACCCAACTTTTGCTCAAGAAGAGTACATGCCTCATTTTGCTTACCTGTGTTTACAGACATAGTGCCAAATTCCATGCTTTTGACATGATCACTAATGCTTCACGCCACCAAAAATTCTTTAAATGCGGAAGCAGCTGTTTCTCCTGTACCTGGTGGAAGTTTTGGAAAATCAAGAAGTTGATCCACAACTTCTATTGATACTATGCTTGGAAGATGTTCAACGGTTTATTTTCCAGTTATATCTTCCACTATGATTCAGTTCCAATGAATGGTTAAAAACACGTGTGGCTTAAATTCACTTTTCCCGTTTTCTGCTGTCTTTTGTCGTACTTTCAATCTTTCTCTAGGAATGAAATAAGGATAAATGTGGAATCTAGATGGATCTTGATTTAGTCACCTAATTAGCGGAGTTAACGCAAATGCTGCATTGCGATTGCTAGGTTTCGTCATGTCTACACTCAGGTCGAGATTTTTGTCAATGGACTTCTTTCTGTCCAATTTTGATCAAGTAGCATCTGATGTGTTTGGGTTGACATAATAAAAGTGAAATAAAATAGTACTATAAAAAAATTAAAACATTTCATGACATGTTGCGAATCTGGTAGATATCCCTAAACATTAACAATTAAGATAAAAATTGCAGGAAATAGCTTTTGTCACAGATATAACCAAATGAAAGGTTGTCCCGTGACAAAAAAACCAATAGTCTAAAAATAATTCAATTCACATCATAAATTACATGGGACTTGGAAAATATTAAAAAAAACATTTTACTTAATTTTTAAGAATTATGTAATAAATTTGGTTTTTTATCGAATGATTTACTGGTAAAAATACAATAAAAGCGATCAATTTCATTCTCAAAAACCAACCATTGGTGGTCATCTATTGCCGTTTTAGAAAACGATATGATCGTGCATTGGGTTGTCAGTGACGGGACCTAAATCGCGAGACGGATCAAATGTCACGAAAATACGCTCAACTTTTTTTATCTCGGTTGTAGTTACAATCAATATGACAATAGATTCAACCGCTCGCCCGCTCGATCGCTCCGAACCATCAATAAATCAGTTAGACGATTCAATTGACGAATAACAAAAGGAAATAGATAATGACTTGAAGTTTTATTTAAAAAAACAAATCGACTGGAACACTTTGTACAATTGCAAATATTTGAAAATTTTGTTTTTTTTAATTTTTGTAATCTGTTAAAACAAAATCTTTGTTTTTGGGATTGTTAGTAATAATTTTTTAAGTAATATTTATCAATAAATTTTTTAAATGTTGATGAATACAACATATATGCATACTCTTTTTTGAATCGTTAGTTTATTTAAAAATAATTATATTAATTTGGAACCCTGGTTTCGACCTAATCTCAAACCCATTCACTGTGCGGGCGCTGAGATTTTTTAACCTTTAGAATATCTCAAAGATTATAATTGATTTAATAATTGCCCTATTAATCCAATTGATTGATAAAATTTATTGATTCATCAATTGATGGACACAATTCCTAATTATTTGTTTTTTTAGGTAAATATATTTAATTTTTGTTCAATTTTATTATTTCTGTGTTTTTATTTAGTTTAATTTTATAATTCTTATTTATTTATTGCTGTTATGTTAATTTTTACTTGTTTTATGTTTTTTTGTAAGAAATCTGTTGTTCCTTGTCCTCTATTTGATTGAAAAGTTTTCTGTAAAAGTAGAAGACTATGTAGATGTATGACACAAAATTTAGATCTAAAAGTTATGTAAACTTTTTTCTTTAGTAAGATTAAATTTTTTTATTTTCTTTTTGGAAATCATTGGAGTATGAAAAATTATAAATAAAGACCAAGGTGAAGTTAATAGGCAACGACAGCTAATAATAGTGTCTGATAAGACGTTCAGAAATAAAGATTTTCAATTAATATAACTATCATCAATGGAAAGGAATTTTAGATGCCAATCGGTTGACGGTGAACGGCAGGGGCTCACAGTGCCTTTCGAAGAAGAATGTAACGCTCCATAAACTTTATGGTAGTATCTGCAGAAAATATTCTTGGAAGATATTCAAAGTCATAGTTCAGTTGACAGATAACATAAGGTGCTCATAGTGCATGCCCAGACTGTTGAAAATCTGACAGTGAGGAGTAGACGATAACCCATTTAAACATCTTTAGTAATATTAGAAAATGATAAATCTGATCGTGCAACTTCCATCAGTCTCTGTTTCCAGTGTCTTTTTTGTTTATTGTTTCATTCTATAAATTGATAAATAAAAATGTGCACTTCGGAGTTTATTCATGTTTGTAAGCTGAATAATTGTTGATTGAAAGTTAATTAATAACTTAAAAATTGAGATTTTGGAATAAAATAAATGAGAATATTATGTGATTTAAAAAAAATATTGTGTAAGAAATTAACAAAGGCATGATCGTTTAATACAAAATATAAAAACATCATATGTTTGCATTATGACAGACTTATGTACAGATTTATAGAATATAAATTATAACAAGGAACTCCAAAGGTACTTGATTTTCTTTACTGAAAATATTAAAAGCACAGATGAACTTATCTAGGCACGGTATGAACTATTCACCAACATCAGGAAAAGGTTTCTTATGAGGTTCACATAAAAAAGTATATTTTTAATTAAGAAAAGGGACGTGAGTATAAATATACATAAAAAATTAACTAAAAGAATAAAATTAAAATTAAAATTCGCATCAACTTTATAACTATCTTGATGTATTATCATCATTTTTATTTCTACTCTTTGTAAATTATCATTAAATTCATTAAAATTATTAAAATCATGTAATTTCTAAATTCAATAAACTGGTATACTATCATTCTTTTTCATAGCACCCATATTCATACAAATAATTTTCATCCTGCAATTACTGATCGAAAAATAATAAAAGCACTGATCCACTAATTTTAAACATTTCTTTCACTTTTTATTGTAATTCGTTTACTTTAATTGTCCAAATCTCGGCTGTATCAATGGTACCATTTTCTGGAGCTTCAATTACGAAGAATGATCTTTGAATATTTTTATCGTTTTGACTGAAATATTGTTCAAATTTCTTTAAAATTATTTGTTTTTCCTGTTTTAAATTTCATTGATTTTGTTAAACTTGGGCTTCCCACGAAGTTCTATAGAACTGGGCAACAATTGCCGCGCAACCATTGTTGTCAAACGTTTCTATCCCGCCTTTTATTTACCCATCCTAATTCATTTATCATGTTTAGACCAATTATTATATCTACCCCAGTAAGCAAATCATCTACCTTTAACAATCTATTATAATCTCTCGTCCAGAAATTGAAATACGAATCTTCTCTTTTATGTCTCCTAAACAATTAACGTTCATTGTCACAAACAACTCATCATGCTTTCACATCCTTTCCTTTATAATCGGGATGTTAAAACCTGTATCTATCAGAAGACCAAAATTCCTACCTCTGTAAATTACATCAGGTTAAATCATGGAACCTCTAGTTGACGATATACAATCGGTCTACATTAATTTTTATCTACCTGTTCGTTTACCGAACAGTTTTTCGCAAATTGGCCTACAGCGTTACATTTAAAACATCTCACTTTATAATTAGGCTGATGAAAGCTTAATTGGCGGCTTACATTCGCCGTAACACTACGTTCATTGAACTTTTGCGGCACTTTATAGGCGTTCGTGTATCCAGCAGCTAACACCACCATTTTCTTCAGCTGCATTTAATCTCTTGGTTTCAAGAAGTCCTAACTCTTTATCTTCATTCAAGAATAATAATCTTCTGCAATCGCTGATCATTTGGATATCATTGTACTCTGTTTTCACAAATTTCTGTGTTAAATGGGAAGGTAAGCCATTAATAAATGCTAACATTATCATGACAGCGCTGCTTTTCCAAGTGACTTTATCGAATTGTAATTGTGGTGTCGTATCATTGGTTTATCAAGAGAATGAAAGGATATTTTACAATCGAAGTCAGAACATCTGGCCGAGACTTCAAGCAAATGATTTGTAAACCCTTTGAATTTTAAATTTAAATTAAGAATAATTTCAGCTCTTGCTTTTGATAGGCATGATAAGGTTGTCATAGCTTTTGAAGAATAAAATAATTTTTTTCTTAGTCAATGATTATTTAGAATATTATTATACAGAAATACTTCAGTGGTTGAGGATGACAGTTTTTAAGTTATCCGATTCTTGCGGTTTCGAGAGATACATATGAACACTTTTGATAAAATTTTGTGTAGAAAAAATTTAAAATAATTCTTTTGGTAAAATTATTAATTTCAAACAAAATAATATTTAGTTTAACAAAATTTAAAATTGAAAATTAAAAATATTTTAGTCTTTGTTTTATTTTATCAATTTTCAAGGCTGATGAAAACCACTATATAAACAGCAGCAAATTTAGTTTAGTTTACCCAAAAAATTATCTTAACAAAAAACAAAAACAAAGGAGTCAAGTAAAGTTATTATAAAAATTTATTTTTATTTATTATATTATTTTTTAAAACATTTTTTCTTATAAAAAAAAGTATCCCGTATGGGAGAAAACGGTTTCGATTAAAATTTAAATTATCGTTCGTTTTGGAGATTCACAGTTTTTACTATAATCTGTTAACTCGCACGAAATATTGATTTGTGTTTGTGTTCTGTCATCAAAGAATTGAATTATTATTATTGTTCTACGCGTTAATTTTTGTTATTCGAAAATAAAGTTTCATTAAAGAATTTGTGTTCATTATTTATATATTTATGTTGAAAGTCCTTACTGATTAATTGGAGTCAGATTAAAGATTAAAGATTTGTATTTTTAAAAGTAAATATTTAAAATTAAAGATTTTAATACCCAACACGATTAAGGTGTGGAATATTTTTAACAAAATCACTTCGTCCTACGTAGTTAACATCTGGGAGTTTTTATGGAAGCTATTATCTGAGGATTTAGGTCTAGTTACTTTCAACAAAATATTGAAATGTTTAACGCTGTTATACAGCTAAAAAACGTTGACACTGAAGTAGAACGGTTATATCTGAATTAATCATGGATACATCAAACCTTTTAAAAAAAGTAATAATATCTCTCATAGTGTATATTTGATAATAAGTGATAATGATAGAGGTTTTCGACTTAAGAGAATATTAGAACCTGAAAATTAGAGACAAACGAGAAAAACAAGCACAAAAAATATCGCATGCACTAAACTAGGTCGAAAACTGCAATGATAATTGATTGTAAATTTGATATATGATCTAAATAAATGTTATTTAATCAAAGTTTTAAAATTTAAGCATTTTTAAACATCATATAACCGAATCTTCGTCCAAATTATAATCTAAAAAATATTTTTAATGTTACTAACTGGAGCGGAGAATTGGCGATTTGACCGAACATTTTTGCCATTTTAAGGAATTCATAAATAAAATATATAATTAAATAATTAAATTAATAAATTAAAATAATTAAATAAATTAATTAAATAAAATTAAATTAAATAAATAATTAAATATAAAAAAATAAATAAAATTAAAAATTGGCTCTCTTTCTTTCTTTAATTAATTATTTAATGGCACTCTGTGACGCTTTGATCTGTTTTCAGTTTTTATTTTTTTTGCCTTTTTAATTTTCGTCAATTCGATCTCACCAATAATCTGTGTCAGTATTCACTTTCAAATAAATCGTGATTGATAATTAATGAATAATGTATTGTGAGCCTCATATGAAATGAATGGAAATTTTTCTCTGCCAATGTAAGTGTGTTTGCATGCTTGTGTATTGTGCATGTCTGAGTGTGTGTGTTGTGTGAATGTGAATGTGCATTTTTTGAATATGATGGGTTTGGGTGTGTATTTTTTTTATGTGTGTGTATATTTTGTGAATTACAATCACAATTTCAAGTTCAATTTAAAAAAGTGTCGTAAAAAATAAAATGGTCACTTCGTTCTTACTCTATTTTGAACAATAAAAAAAATTTAAAATCTTGAATAATAAAATGGCATCCAGTATCAATGACGATGATTTTGAAAACAGTAATTATCTTAAACAAAATAATCTACCAAATATCGATATTATTGCATGTTGTGAAGATACTGAGAATACAAAAGATTCTAATGACCAAAATAATTCCGTAAAAATCGATTTAACAATTTCCAGCGATACTAAGACTGTATGTTTTAGTGAAGACTCTTGTGAATTTGAATTGCGTAAACGAGATGGAATTCCGCTGAATATTTTGGTGAATAAAATGAAAAACAATTCTCTTACTAAAATATCGTGGAGACACGGCTTCCTGTCCACTAACTATAAATTGAATATATAATTATAAGTAATATTAATTTTCAGTTTCTTAAAATTTCTTTTGGCATTTCTTAATCATTTCATTTTATCCCAGATTCTGATTCATAATTTGTTTTCTTTAATTTATGAAAACAATAACTTACATCTACACAGAGTTTGTATATGTTCAAACAAATGTATTAAGTTGTATTAATTTGTTTTCGATATAATCGTGTCTGGTATTTACTTTTAGTTCTTTTATTTAATAGTATTGAAAATGTTTCGAATTATTAATCTTTATTCATATATCAAATTTACGTTTGGAATGAAAAAAATATTATCGATTTAAGATATTCTAATTAAAAGAATAAACTTACATCAAAATCTTAACTTAATTTAAATGAAGTCAGACAATTTGTAAATTTTCATCAAATTTTTATTAAAAAAATAATTTCACTGCCATTTTAAAATTTAATTTAGAATATACATACCGACTATAATAATTACTAATTAAATATTATTGAATTTTAAATTAACATGAAATATTAATGTAAAAAAATTCTTTTCCAAATACAAAATGTTATCTAATCTTTTTTTCAATAACTACGCAAAAAAAAGTTTAAAGTAATTGAACATCTCAACGATATTTTTCCGATTTGTTTTACTCGATCAAACAATTTTCACTTCCATAAAACTAAAATATGCTGTGTGATAAATGATTTAACGTTTGAACGTCCACCATGAACTCATCACAGAAATACGAGTACGTTTTTGTTGCTTTTTCCAATTCCGTTTTCTATCATTCAAACGATTTTCATAATCAATGAAAACTTTTCTAAAATGTAAAGCTATTATTTTCATGAATCTCATTTCAGTTCCACATCTCAGCAGCCGCCTAATATTAATGTACGGTAGATTTTTTTGTCACATTTCCATTTTAATAATTTCGTTTTATTTATCGATTTTGTAGAACTTCAATCAGTACTATCAGCAAGTAGAATTAATCGATTTTCTTTTGATTATTATTCGTTTTATTATTTTTAAAATATTTTAATTATTATTTTTTCATTATTTTTATTATATTTTTTACTATTTTTATTGCTATTACTTTTTTAATTATTATTATTTTTATTCTTAGTTTGATATTTTCATTATTATTTTATCATCATTAATTTTATTTTGTGATTATTTTATTTTATAATATTTTTTACTATTTTTCTTAATAATTGATTTATTAGTTATTATTATTTTTGTTTAATATTTTAATTATTATTATTTTTATCTCAATCACAATTAAATTTCATTAATATAAAATAATTATATACGGATTATTTAATTCACAATTTTATTTTAAATTTAAAATTACAATAATTTAATTGGATGTATTTGGTGATCGGTTCATCTATAAAATATTAATATTTATATATTAATTAAAAAATTAATAAATTTTGATAACAGAAAATTGATTTTCATTCTATGAAAAATATTAAAAAATATTTTAGTATTAACTAAAAATATAATTTAAAAATAAAAAAGTATTTTAAAATTTCAATTTATAGAATTAAATTAAAATTATTTATTGAAAAATTATCGAAAACTATCAGAAAACTGAAAAAAATAATAACAAATTTAAATAATGCATTTTTTTAGAAATTAATTAAAAGAATTTATTGAATTATTGAAAAACTATCAAATTATTGCTGAAAAATATTTTTTTAATATTTTTAAAAATTAAGTTTAAATAATTTATAAAATATTTTTTATACTCTAATTTTTACTCTTAAACTTATACTTAAAAATAGCAATGGTGTCTATTTTAGTACAATAATTTTTATTATTATTTTTATTTAATTATTGTAATTATTCTTTTATTATTTTTAATATTAGTGATTATTTTTATTAATTTTGCTATCGTTAATATTAGTTTAATATTATTTTTATTTTACCATTATTATTTTGATTTTTTTAAATTATTATTTTAATATAATTTTATGATTTTTCCTTTTTATTTAATGATGCTTTTTTTTCAGGTCCCACAATGTCAAGGTATTTTTTGTTTTAATTATTGATTAATTTTAACCAATTATTCTCAATGAAAAAATAGTTTTCTTTTTTATTTCGATAATAATTTTTCTTTTTGATAAATTTTGTTGTCGGACTTAAAATTATTTAATTAATTAAAATTGAACAAAATAATAAATACATCAAAATATTTAGTAAATTTCTTGAGAAGTATACAAATTAAAATTTTCTTTTATCAATTGATTGAAATTTACCAAAGAAATACAAATAAATTTAAAAATTATTTGGAAAATATAAATAATAATTATTTATTATAAATTTATAAATAAAATATTAAATTAACGGAAATATCTTAAATAATCATAAATACCAAAATTATCGATCTAAAAATGCTATGAACATTCCACATGTGAATTTTTTAAAATCATAATTAATAACGCCAGACAATTTAACATTAGGTACATTTTTAGCTAAGCGTCCTCACATATTTTTCTAATTTATATAGCAAAAAATATATTTAATAAACAAGAATGGATTTCTGTGGATCTATAAAGACGTAAAGATAATAAAAATATTTACAATCGTGAAAATCGGTTTGTCGTCAGGGTGGGAATCGTGTTCCAAAAATAAAAAAAAATAAATATCCAACAAACTGATCTTTACTAATACCAGAGAGACCGAAATAAAACAACGAGGTTTTCTTTTATAAAAAGTTTATATTTTAGTGAACACCAAAAACAATAATTCCAGCAAACTACAACCACTCACTCGACGAAATAAAACGAACCAAAATAACTCTGATAAAAAATAATGTCACCTCGGCTATACACAAGACACTGTAATCGATAATGAAAAGATCAGTCGATTTAAGCAGCACAAATGAAATAGTCGTTCGACAAAACCAGGCGTGATTCCCTTTGATGATCGGACTTTGTGAGAGAGAGAAAAAGCTCCGCCAGCCAAATATTATACGATGATTAATTATCGTAGTTAGTCAATTATAAATTTAAAATTTGCGATCGAAGGTATTTATCGCAATTTTAATTTCATATTCTTTTGGCTGTGATGCGAATTAATTATTAGGTGTATAACTTAGTTTTTTGGATTTTTTTGCAGAACAGACAAGTTTATTTATATGACATAATAAGTTTTATTCTAATCCAAATATTTTCCATCGTTAATTATGACTTTCGACCATCTTTCAGGCAAATTATGAATTCCATCGAAAAAATTTTTTTTGGTCTTTTGATGCGATCCATTGTTCCAGCCATTTTTTTATATGTTCCTGGTTTCTGAAGTGCTGGTCCCGAAGAGCGCTTTGCATTGATCGGAACAGATGATAATCTGATGGG
>MQRK01216666.1:29421-45411 GCA_001938485.1 Girardia tigrina
AATTAATTAGTACTTTAATTTAATATCATTAAATTAATTTCATTAGATTCAAATAATTAATCAAATAACATATCAATCCCATCTGAGAAGGAGAGTCACAAATCTAAACAGCATAAAAAACAACAAACTTACAACATTCACAATTATCCCTCACAATAACAATGTTGCAATTTTATGTAACTTATGTATTATAAGTTTACTTCTCAAAAAATTGTTTGCTGTAATTTTAAGTTGTACTAGATCTGCACCATCTCCACCATTAAATTTAAGATGATTTAGTAAACTAAGTTTTATAGGCAAAACTAACTAAAATTAACAATTGTATCTGAAAAAATTAATTTTGTATTGTAATTTGGGGTATTAAAGCACGTTCAGCATGTCGATGTGACGTCACATTTCCCAAACACCCCCATCCCCCTCGTCACACTTCGTCACAAAATTCTGCCCCCCTCCTGCGTGACGTCATTTATGGACAGCCCCTAATAGAAAACAATTAATTTATAATGTTTAAAATTAGTTTACTAAAATGTATATCCATTAAAAATTTTGAATAATTTAATTTTAGACATTAATTTCTTTTCTTGTATAAAAAATCTAAATATTTGAGTGTATTAAAGGAAAAAAATAGATTTTGAATTTTTTTAAACTTTAGATAATACTTTATTAAGAGATCTATTTATTTATATAAAGCATATGTGTTAATATAACAACAATCTTTGACAAATCAATTATTATAAAATTAAAACAATCTTTAAAATATCCAATAATTTTATATTGTTGGTTGAGTTTAAAACCCAAGCATTTTAATACTTATAACAATTTTTTCCTTCTGCTGGACTTGGTGAGCTTACCCGAACCCGTATATTCTTCTGAAATTGTTTTTCAACCCGCCCGAGCCCGTGCATATATCTCTGAATTGCACATTGATTAAAGTAGTAAATAAAGATTATTTTTTAAGTAAATTATATCGTTATTATATTATAATTATATATTTATTATTTATTTATGTTAATATCTTCATTTAGAATTACGGATTTAACAAAAGAAAAGCTACTGAAAAATATTTTAATTATGGCATTCCAAAGTCTGCATCTCTCAGTCGAATTGCAAATGGATATTTACCTCCCTATTTAAGAGTAAAAGAAGAAATTTCTCAGAATCAACATTTATATCAATATCGCCGAAATTTGAAAGGTATTCTTAATAAAATAGCCCCTCAAAATTTTGATCTGTGCGTCAATGAAATAAAGACAATAGTTAAATCTATTGATCAGCAAAATGTTCAAATCGAAGATTGTATTGACTGTCTTATAGAAGAAATATTTGACAAGGTTAATTTTATATACTAAGTTTATTTGTTATTTTTTGGAATATATATTATTTCAAACAGTAAAACAACCACCAAATAAAATGTCGGTGACTAAATTATAGATAAATTTAACCTTCGTTATTCTCGATATACATCCTCCAAAAATACGCTTTCAAACTAATTCGGTTTCTGGTAGTTGAATGCCAAAGATGTTCCATGATCAGTAATTCATTATTATCAGTGATTTTAATTCAAATTGCTTCTTCAAATTCCAAAACAAATAAAACTAAATTGGAACGTGATTGACACTGGATGAAGGATAAACTACAAACAGCACTTCCATCAACGATAACCATTGACACGTTTTGTACGTGATGCGTTCAATAAGTATCTAACAAAGAAAATGAATTTCAAAAAGGTCTATCTGTATAACACAACAAGCTTAACGTATGTAGGCATCATTTGTCAACAAAATGTCAATTTCGCAGCACACACTTCCGCCATCGAATAATCAATTCAGAAAACGCCAATTTTAAAAAATTATGGGGACATGAGGCGATGAAACCCGCTACGGCAACCTACAAATTGTCTTTGGATTTATTTCATGCTTCTTTATGTGCCTGAAGAGGTGAAAATCGCTCGGTGCTAAATCTGGACTGTACGCGGATGATCTACAAGCACTAGTCCAAGACATTCAATTGTGGCCCGAAAAATGCCCGTTGTAAGCAATGGCGCATTGTGGAGAAACTATAACTTTTTTGTACCGTAGTCGTTGCACTCAATTATGCACAAGCATTATGACTTGGGTTTGCATATTTTTGAGTGTCTCAGTGGGATAGAAACCTGGTGGCGTTTATCTCCTGTCCAGGTATGGATGGTCGTTGGCTCCAAGGTGCTCATCCGTCCTGTGCTAGGTTTTGTTTTTTAGCCTGCTAAGTGTCCACACATCCTCTTCACCCAGTTTGCTCTGGGTAAGGGAGCCAGTTTAGTACTCAACCATTCGACCATGGGAGAGGTATTACAGGTTTACAGGTACCTGTAGCAGACAGATTGCCTGACCTGACCTGTAGTTAATGGCCCCGCGATTTCCCTATCGGTCACCCAAATAAGTACTAACGCTGCCGTTGGTTGCATGAAACTATAACGGCATGTTCTTATTCTTCTGTATATTTTTTCTGGTGCTTTCTATACGAGTTGGCAGCGTTGAGTGTGATGCCTTTATTCACTAATACCATTAGAATAACACTTTTAGGATCTCAGAAAATCCAAAGAATCATAACTTGTCCTTGACATTTACCAGTTTACATCTGCAAAAATAGCTCTTTCCCAGACAGTTTCCTCTCTGTTGACTCATGCTTTGTTTCCGGCAAATATATACTAAGTGGGGTTTCATCCTTCGTAATTAAATTTGCCAGTGTCACCATGCTGGTCCCACATGTTCAAGTTGTTCTGACGGCACTCCAAGCCATTTCATATCATTTCACCTTTACAGAAGCAAGATACAGATCTTATAATAAATTATAATCAAGGATTGGAAGTATTATTTGTGTGGTTTCAGGAATTGAAATCATTGAAATAGAATGTACATTGTAAATATGATCTAACATTTAATCAAAACGAAAAACTAAACTTATAAAATATTACGTTTTTCAAAGTAATCGATTGTTATGTATGTTTTTTACATGTTTAAATTTGATACAACATATTTTATTGCATAGACACTTTAAGTAGAATTTTTATATATAATTGTATCTACTTTTTTCCTGAATAGGCAGTAAAACAAGAAACATATGCTCGCACTTATGCTGATTTATGTACTCAAATTGCCAAACTTGATGATGAAAATGAATCAAAATTGAATTTTAAATCGTCTCTTCTGAATCGGTGTAAAAAAATGTTCGAAACTCCATTACAGGTTTATTGTTAACTTTGCATTTACATTATTTATTCGACAATATCACAGGACCAATTGAAATGTGTTAAAGAACACTGGGAACAAAAAGTCATTGATGAAAGTGATGAAAAACTAAAAGCCATTTATCGTTCAGATATCGATGAACAAATCAAGAAAGCCAGAGATAAATATTTTGGAAATATCAGGTAGTAATTAGATTATCAAAAAAATATTGTTGAAAATGTATATTTTTTCTCTTTGTTCAATTTCATTGTAGATTTACTTTTATTTTAACACATTCTAAGTGGTTAACACAAACATGATGAAAGAGCGATAACTATCAAAAATGTCTAATGGAGAATTGTAATATTTTGTCAGAAATCTCATGTATATAAAGTGTTTATTAACGAGGAAAAGTCTCCAAGTGCCGCACGTAAATCAAACCGTCACTATTTTTAAGTTGCTTATATTGGCCCAATAGAAATAATCAGTATGATATTTTTGCTGATAGCCCCTTGGGGGCTCTCCAAAGGGCCACTAAGTCCAGTATTTACATTGTGAAATGTTATGTTTTATCACGGCAAAAATTGGGCTTACAGAACTAATTTCGATAATGAACTAAATTTGAACTAATTTTTAAAAAATATGAAAAAAATGAACTAAAAATGAACTAATTTCGATAAAAATATATTTATACAAAGAATATTTTTACAAAAAGATACATTTATTGCATTTATTTAATTATTACATAAATTGAAATGCATTGTTTGTTACCAAAAGTGATTGAATTGCAGGTTCAACCTCATAAATGTTTAAGTATCTGCAAAGAAATTGAAATGGAGTTATTTCGTTATTTATCAGACCAGCTTTGGGCTCCGGAGATAGGTTGGATAGAAACTTAAGATCACGCTGTCCGGTAGTTACAAGATCATTTCTTATACGCAAGCTCTCAAGTCTCATATCGTCAATAATGCTGTTCAAAGTTTCAGTGAAAACCCATGGATTTACATACTGAACTGCAAATTTTATCTTCAGTTGCTTGTTGAAGGTCTCTGAGAAATTGTTGGTTATAATTGTGGAATTAAACCAATGGATTATCGCAAGATCAGTTAGTCATGTCCTTTCGAAGTACAGTTAAAAAGAGGCGATTTTCGTTTGTTGTGGCGAGTACCGATCCTTGTCTGTTTTAGTGTACTAAATAATTTGCGTATTTTATCAGAATGCAAGAAACCAAGCACCATTATTAAATTCATCAGCTGGTTGAATTCTTTGCGAATGAAGAAATATATCAAGTCTAGTTCGCCAGGTTTTCTAACAGTAGCCTGCTTAAAATGGAAATAGCAGCCTTGGCAGGTAATCTGCGGAAATATATCACGAAATGTTCTAATTGGAGCTATTTCAAAGTCACCAATTGCTAATAAAGGTTAAAATTGAGGGGCCATTTGTTTTATTATCTGAAAAACCAATTTATAATGTTCTTATTGCTTAGATTTCATCAAGACAAAAATGTTGGCAACATTCTTTGACCATTTCGGACTGAAATTATGAATAGCGAAGATGTTTTCTACTAGTCATTCCTTGAACAACCATTGGGAAAGAAATTCTCGACGCAGCTTCTTCTGAATGCATCCGTCAAAATTTTATCATTAGTATCGATGATAATAGATGCTTTACCATTGCATCCTGTAGTAGGATACATCTGACACCGTAATATGATTTATTTTTGTATACTTTATTCCGATAATACAAAAAAGAATTTGCCCGATGCAGTTTGGAGGTTTTTCTCAAACCCTCTACAATTTCATATCCTATAATCACAATCTATTTTTGAAGATATTGTTTGTTCTAAAATGATAAATTCTTTACAGTATCAATTTTTAAAAAATAAAATTACCATCAATATTTGAAGATGACGTTTAATCTACCATGATAAAAGTTTATTTCTAATATAATTTTTAATTATAATTAATTCCTTGGCGAAATTAGTTCCGCATCCCAAAAATTGATAGTTGAGAACCTTTGAACCCACTAGAAGCAAACTAGACATCATTAAAACATTTTTAATGGTTCCCGGGATTTCAAGGGTCAAATATATCTATCCAAATTGAACTCTGAAGCATTTTATAAAAAGGTATGGGTTCATGGTACTCTAACTTCATGAAACTTTTGGGTTTATTGACGATAGAACTGTTATTTTAAGATTATTTTAACTCGGGAATTTTTCTAAAATACAGGACTTTGCGGCCGTGGGGCTACCAGCAAAAATTCATTCATAAACAACAACCTTGTTAAATTTTTATTATTGTTTAAATATTGTGAATGGTATTGAAGTGTTGTTTGAAGAATAATTTCAGGAATATCATCTATTCGGGTAGTGCAAAAGTTATTTCCAATTTAAAAAAAATAAAAATAATTTTTTAACTAAAAATTCGAGATTCAATATAAAGACCATTTGAATCGATGGATTGAATTCATCTATCTGTTGCATTGTCATTCTTTGTTTTTAGAGAATAATACTCATGGCAAATGTTTTTGACCTCTCCCAGATTGTTAAAGTAATTTAAGTAATAAGAATAATGAAAAAATAATGTTATTTATTAATTATGAAATTAATTATTTTTCAAATGGAATGTAATAATAAATACCGTATTAATTCTATTAAAAGCCGCATTTCCATATTACAGGGTTTTTGCATTCAGTTTTGACAATTTTCCAAATGGTTTTGACAATTTATAAAATAATTTTACAATATTTAAATTTTTTTATGTTGACTTTTTAATGAAAGATAAAATATTTTCAAACTTTTGTTAGTCAAATTATATTTAACATGTTTTTAAGGAAATCAAATTTAATTATTCTACTGAATATTATAGTCATTATGTTCCAAAGGTAGGACTAAGAATCTTGGTCTCAAGGAACAAAACTAATTAAAAATTTTCATGCTTATATTTCATTTTGAATTGGTTTTTTATATAAAATATAGAAGAAATTCGTTAATACGGACTTTTATGGACCATCAAAATAATCAATGTTATCAAAAAATAAAAGTATATCATTGTTTTGTCATTAAATAAAATCATTTTTGAATAAATTTAAGCGTTAATGGCTATTAGTTATAGGTCGATTTTTAAAAAAATTAAAAAATAACTTTATTTAGTACAATGGAAACATATGTATTGTTTATAGTAACTGTTTAACTGACAAATTCTATTAAATTATAAAGTTGGTGTTAATCTTCCTCTTTTATCATAATCATATTCCCATATACATGCAAGTTAATTGTGAGTGATAGAGTAGTACAAGTATAAATATGTTTTCCATACGCTAATGAGTTTATCGGGTAATTATCAGATTATTTTAAATTCATTTTTTCCCGTCCTATCTGACCGGAAATAAAATTATTCGATTCAATTTTTTTAGTAGAATTTCAAGATAATATTGGATGTAATTACGACTCCTGTTTTGCTTTTTGACATATTGTTGGGGTTTCAAAATATGAATTTAAATTTTTAATCAAAAAGTTTTGTAAAAAAAAATAATTAAAAAATAATTCTCTGTTAAAAATCATTAATTTTCGATTTACATTATTTTTAATAAAATTTGTATAATATTTGTAAATATTTTTAGATTTGTTTTAGCAAACTAATTTTCAAGGTTAGAAAAAACTAGTATATAAACAATTATTATTTTAGTATTTTACACACAAAAAATTTCGGACAAAAATATATTTTGCTGACCCTATTGAGTTTTAAACTCAATGAATTACGGTATTTACAAATCGAGTATCCTGTATGGGAGAAAGATTGAAATTTAATGTTCAGACATTGCTCGTTTTAAATTGATATTGAATTGTGTTGATTGAGTGTGCTTCAAACTTTTGATTTAGTGATAAAGATTCAATTTTAGTTTTGTGCTTAAGTTGTCATTTGCAAATAAAGTTTATTAAAACAATATGTGTTCATTCTTCATATATTATTGTTGGAAGAAACTTTTTGGTCGATTTGGAGTCAGATTATTAGTTTAATATAAACAAAGATAAAACGAAATTTAATTGTAATACCCAACAATATAATAGAAAAGTATATGTAACATAAAATGGAAAATGAAAACATGGAGTTTTATGTAATATTTAATTCTAATCTTTAATTCTCAAAATGTTATTTGATCTCTCAATCTCGTTAACCTTTAACAATAGTTTTAATCACCCTAGGAAATTATTTGTTTTTATTAGTTTTGTTCTTTGAGACCAACATTCTTAGTCCTACCTTTGGAACATAATGTTCATATTATGACTATATTATTCAGCAGAATAATAAAATTTGATTTCTTTAAAAACATCTTCAATATAATTTGACTAAAAAAAGTTAAAAAATCTTTTATCTTTCATTAAAAAATCAACATAAAAAATTTTAAATGTTTTAAAATTATTTTATAAATTGTCAAAATCATTAGGAAAATTGTCAAAACCATATGAAAAATTGTCAAAACTGAATGAAAAACCCTGTAATTATTTCTATTTGCATTTAAGAAATAAATTTATGGTGTAATAAACATTAAAATAATACATAAATGGAAAATTTATTTTAAACTACAACTTCATCGGTTTTAACAATTATATTTTTTTTATTTTTTCAGATTTATTGGAGAATTATATTTACATAATTTACTGAAGCCTACTATAATTAATTGCTGTGTTAATTCCTTGATGCCAAAATCTAATGACGAAGACGCAATGTTATCATTATGTAAACTCATTGAAACTTGTGGGAAAATATTCGATGAGAAACATCAAGATAAAATGGACAGTTATATCAAAAGCATGAATGAAATTATTGAGAAGAACCATTTAGAAACGAGAATCCGATTTAGAATTCTTGATATTATTGAAATGCGTGAACGGAATTGGACATTAAGAAAAATCCAAGCTCAAAAGATGATTCAACCCAAAACTCTTGAGGAAGTCAAAAATGATGATACAGAAGACAAAGCTATTGCTGCTTCTAAATTTTCGATATCAAAACAACAAAATAGATTGAACAATAGATCTATTCAAAATTCCAACGAGCTAAGTAATAATTTTTTCTTCGTTTAAAAACTCATTTTAATAGTAACGGAAAGGTTTTGTTATCTAAATATTTATATTTTTTCAAAACATTTGCTATACATTTTCTAAACACTTCGAAAAATACATTATTACTAATATTGCTTTTCAGTAGATTTTGCACTCTTCTGGGAATTTCTGTAAGTGGAAGTTGTACTGGGTTGTGTTTTCATACTACCTGATAATTTTTGTTGATACCATACCATATGAAAGGCAAGATAACTTGTTACAGATTTCTGCCAACGTCGCATGAAAAATATGATTTCTTGTCATCCCTCCACAACGTATAAAATTATTCTTTTTTTTAAATCCATAAAGTGATAAGTAATTTTTATTAATTAAATAAGTAATTAAAATAATATTAATTGCAAATCATATTTCTATAATGTTTTTTGTAGTAAATAAAAAAAAGTTTTTAATAAACAAAATATTTTTAATATACAAAGTACCATCAAATGTATATAAATTTAAATTATATAAAATCAAAAGTGATTTGCTTTTAATCTGTTTTTTTACAAAGTTCGTGAAGAAAGCCATTTTTACTTATACGTGGTGTGCCCAATAAGTAGTGAGCTTAATACAGTAATCAATGGACAATTCCAAAACAATTTTTTTATTTATTACAAACCAAACTATACAGGTTATTATTTTTCAAAAAAAATTCCAAAAGTGTCTACACACTTTTGCAAGCGTTTGAGTAGCTCAATGAATTTTTCACCCAGAAATTCACTGACTGTATGCTACCAATCTATTTTAAAGGACAAATATGGTCCTTTTAGCACTCCCTTGAGATGGTTGAATAAGAAAAAATCAGAGGGGGTCAGGTATATAGGGGTGTGGGCGTACTATAAGATCACAACTCTGAATGGCCATTGATTGGTGACTGGTATGAATTGGAGAGTTGTCAAGCAGGTAGTACAAATCACGCATTCTGCTTTTTCTTCTGAGTTTTCGAGTCTTCTGTAGAAGATTGGTGTAGTAAGCACTGTTTAGGCTAACACCATATTCCACAAAATCTATGAGAATTACACCACTTGCATTCCAAAAAATGGAAAGCATCAAGGCTTTTTTGTGTGATGTTAATGCTCGCATCTGCCTTGAACTGATCACCTGGCAGTTTTCACCCTTGTGATTCGCTTTATGACTCAGGGATGTATAGAGAGAGTGGTGTCTCAACCATTACGATGATGTTGGGTAATAGACGGTCTACAACACACTGTAAAGTGTTCACATGATCTCTGAAACACTCCAATCGGTGAGCTTGCATATTAGCAGTTAGTAAACATGAACGAAATTTAAAGATGACACGTTCTGTCAGCAGTGTCTGAATAGTATACAGGGTGGCCCAATGGGTACGCAGCCTCTAATTTTTTTGAATATATTTTTATAACAAAATTCTGAGTTTCAAAATTTGACCTTTATTGCGCAAAAAGGTCAAGTTCTGGAATTTTTACACCTCACATGTTATATATCAAAATACTCGTCTTGACGAGTAGATTTAGAATATGCAAAAATTAGAGGCTGCGTACCCATTGGGCCACCCTGTATTTGCTGCCTTTCCTCTAATTTTGATTATTCTTTCATTTTGGATGATTTTCTCCTACTTATTCGTTATTTTTTCGTTGATTTCACTAGGCCTTCCAGACTTTTCCAGGTTCACCATACTAGTTCTTCAAGCTTTAAATTAATTGAACAGGCGTTTTATTGTAGTCGTTGAAGTACTTTAATCACCATAAACAGTATTCAGTTGATGCTAAAACAAAATTGACAAAAGTTACCTATATATTGTACTTTACTTCATAAAGTATTATTTAATTTTTATTCAGATTTTTATATTGGGCGTACCTCGTATTTGTCTAGATAGCATAATAATCACTATTATTTTTACTCTTTTCATAATTTTTTCTCTTGAATCCGTTTTAGTTCACTTCTTCGATTGTCATTATTGAGAACACTAATTGAGTTTTCACAACATTTATTTGTATCACAATTTGAATTGTCACTACAACAATTCTAGATAAAAATTGCGTAGCTCGTCATCGTTCTTGATTGATAAGTTTTTAAATAATATTCTTTAACGTCTTGTTATTCAAACAAATTTAATTTACAATTCGATTACAAAAAATAATTTATACTTTAAATTAAAAATAAGTTTCATTTATTTTAATGAAAAATATTATTAAAATATTATTTATGAAATAGTAATTTAATTTTAAAGGTAAAATTTCAATAATTGATTAAACAATCCGACGTTTTAAAATATTTAAAATATCAATCTTCCATATGGGTGGAAGAAACACAAACCTGAAACAACATACAATAATCACCATTAAAAATATTCCTCACCGTCATGAAGGTTT
This sequence comes from Girardia tigrina, assembly GCA_001938485.1. NCBI lineage: Eukaryota > Metazoa > Platyhelminthes > Tricladida > Dugesiidae > Girardia > Girardia tigrina. The sequence continues at coordinate 40,086 of MQRK01216666.1, forward strand.
TCTTTATAAATTAGCGCAACATAACACGATTATTTATGGTTCCAAACCATTTTTAAAATGTTGAACCATTTGTTAATAAAATTTTCTGAATTAAAACTTTGTGAATAAAAAGGATTATCAAGATTTGTTCCGTTGTTAACTAAAATATGCCTGATGATGGAGTTTGAACTTTGCTACTTGCCACGACTAACGTGACTTTGAATAATTGAAGTATGGTTAAATTTAGGTGTCATAATTTTAAATAGTTACAATTTTTAAGACATTTTTAAAATTCATTGTTTTATAAATTAAAAAAAGCAGAGTCATCAGATCCCATCTCATGTGGTATCAGTTGTGAGATCCACAATAATTCCACCAGTCATGGTAAACCTCAAATGTATTCAACTATAATCAGCATTATTAAATAATCTCATTTATTGTTATTTTTTAGTAGAAATAATGTATTTCTTGAAATTCTAACCAAAATGTTGAGTATGTATTTATATTTTAATTCTATCACATATAACAACGACCCAATGATGATTATCGGACTGGTTAAATCTAAATCCCAATTTATCAAGACATTAGTCTGAGTTTATTGCTTATGAAAGCAATGTGTCCCCTCGGAGTTATTAAGATACAATTATTTGGTTTCATCAAAATGTTTGTTTTATGTTTAAATTATTTTAATTTGTTTACTCAATAAAGTCATTCTATTGCAACTATTGATCTATTATTTTGTATTACTGAACTAATTTTCTTTATATCACAATTCTTAAAATGATCACAAAAACATTTTCCTGAATTTCTTATACAAATATCTTTTACGAATTCAGAATTTAAACAATCTCAAATTCGAAATCAGTCAATAGATTTAAATTCTTTATCAGTTGCACAAAGTGATAACTTTGATTTGAAGCCTTCTTATAGTTCTGGGTGTTGGAGTTGTTCAAGTAAAGAAAAAGATCTCACTGAATGGACAAACGTTGACAAGTTATTTGCTTATTTGGACAAAATGAAACAATATGTTTTGTAATATTTACAGTAAGAAACGTTCTCGAAATAAATATCCTCAATCTGGAAAACATTCCCAATTTGCTGCTGCCAACAAATCCAGTCCTAATAGATCATCTGAAGAATCTGGAAGCAAACTAGTTTCTGCCAGCAAATTTTCAGTGCTCTGTTCTGATGATGAGAAAAATGATCATAATACACCGAGAATTGATTCTCCTTTTAGAGATCCTTCGCCTAATGAGATCAAAATTGAAGATGTTATAATGATGGATGGAGATGAATTATTTGATAACCTATTGGAAACTCAACAATTAAATGTCAGTTGATCTGTTATTTATATGCCACATGTATGGATGATCATTTTTAGGAGGTTGCATGGTCTAATCAGAGTGATTTCAGTGAATTAATCAGTCAGTGGATGGATAGAATCATGGAAAAGAATGAAGCTGTTCGACATTTGGTTGGAGATGTGTTGACAGATTTGGTGTCACGTGATAAATTACCGAAGGATAAATTAATTAGCGGGTTTATATTCATTTATTTGCATTAATCAGTTATTTTAGTTTGACGTTTATTTTTGTCAATGACAATTAAATTATTCATTTAATGTTACTTTGCTATAATTTATATTTTTTAATATAATAGTTCGAATCTTTTTTGAAGATTTTATGGAAAAAGAAAACAAGCGACTTTATGGGGAAGAGAATTACAGAAGTATTAGTGAATGACAAGAACCAATAGATGAGTCCATCAAGAGAAGGAAGATGATATTTTATGGACATCAGAAAAGAAATTCAACACTAGCAAAGGTCATGATTAAAGGAAGAATGGAAGTAGAAAAACTAAAGAGACTATGGAAAACGACTTAAAAGAATGAATCGGATGGAACAGAAAATGTCCGATAAGAGCGGCTGCAAATTTGGTGCTTCCATGGACAAACGGGTACCGTACAAAAGAAAGAAGAAGGATATAAGAATGTGATGATTATCATTATTAGTTAGGTATCCAAAAGCAATGTTCAAACGTAATGTCAGATAATCTCTCTCCATGTTCATTATTGAAAAAAATGATTAATAAGAAATATAATCGACGATTTGAGGATGACAATTAAAACGTTTAAGTGAATTTTTTAAATAGAGCTATCGCCAAAATTTTATCATATTCAAGAATAAGTATGGAAAAATAAAATTAGATTCAAATTTCCAAATGTTCCACTTTCTAGATAGCCACCATCCACAGAATATGCGAAATGTGAACTCCCCTACATCCCAATGGTTCCATGTAAAAAGAGCCAAATTAAAATGAGCCAACCATAAAAATAGAATAAAATTCAAACAATAATTGAAATTAAATTATACTAAAAACTGCTTAAATAAAAAGAAAATAAAATTAATTTTTTGATATTTTATTAATTACATTAAACTTCGTATTACTAAAAGAATTTTTAAATATACGTGGTTGAAGCATTAAATCCCTGGACTAAGTATAGAAGGGAAATCACAGACATTTCATATATTCTACAAGTGATAACAAACATGTAAAGGTTTACTTCTCAATGTAAGAATCATTATTGGCCACGCACTTCTCCCACCGTACCACTAATTCTGAAAAGACATCTTTGAAGAAGTTTGAGACACATTCACCAAATAAAATTATAACTACACCTCTCACTTCTTCATGGGATTTAAAGTTTTTGCCACGAATCGACTTATTCAGGTGCCGGAATAACCAAAAATCACTTGGCGCCAGGTCAGGACTGTATGGAGGATGAGGGACTAGGTTGAAACCTGCATCATCAATAACCGCTGTGGAAAGGGTACTTGTGAATTGGTGCGTTGTCTTGCAACAGCCACAGTGGTGAGCCTCTAAGCTTCATACGCAGTGATCTGGTCTCAGCAACGAGTGAGACATAGTAGGCGCTATTCAGTTTCACTGTTTTGTCTGCGAAATCCAGTTTTATGACACCATCACCGTCCCAAAATACAGTCAGCATAAGACATCGCCGATGGCTTGTTCAGTGCCTCATTTTCAGTGCTGGTTTTTCATTTGGAAGGCGCCATTCTGAAGATTCTCTTTTGCTCTCGGGTACATAGAGGCTTATCGGTGTCTCATCTACAGTGACAATGTTGGATAGATATCGTTGTCCATGTTCTTACCACAAATCCAGGTTTTGTTGAGAACACTGCAAACGTGCCTCACACAAACGTGCCTTCTCTCCCGACAGAAATCGTGGCACAAAGCGAGATGCCAGTTTCTTTATTCCAAGAGATTTCAACACTTCGTGTGCTTTCCCTTCACTTATGTTCAGGCTAGCTCCAAGCGCCTTTACAATGATTTTTCTCTCTGTTTTGATGAGTTCCTCGCAACGTTTCTCTAATTTGTCTTGATCGATTTACACTGGTCGTCGTGGTCTCTCTTCATCAAAAACAGTTGTCCTTCCATGTTTAAACTGGGCAATCTAATCATTTTAGAGGGACAATTTATACCATAAACATCCCTTAACTGCTTGATAATTTCCTGAGTGTCTACCTTTCGTAGCACAAGAAATTTAATCACACTACGATACTCAACAGGATTCATTTGGAAAAATGACGAAATGTGAGAAATTTTGTTTCCGTGCGTGTAGAACACGTAAACACAATGATGCAATAAAACAAATTGCATTTTCATTACCTATAGATATTATAGTTTAATCACAAAAAAAATCACTAAATTATATTTAATGCTTTCTATCCATTCCAGGTAATTAATGCGTCAACCACGTAGATTAGTAGCAATTCCTTTAGAGTAAAATAATATATCTCCTATTTCATCAAACTTTCTCAACACGAGTTTTGATTCTTTGAGCTACATCTTTGTAAAATTTCCTTTGTGTGTGTACAGTTTGTCAAGATTTTACATGAGTAATGTCCAATTTTTGAATACTGTGCTCTTTTTTCCAACATACAAAAAATCTCCATATGTTTTCATGACACACACCATCAGGACTTGCAAAAGCTCTATGCCATCCTTCCAAATTATTATTTGTCCTCGGAAAGTTTCTCATGGTTGCATTGTATGCATTCCAAATCTCCACAGGAAATATAGGCAAACGCCGACTTTCACCTCGCTATTTTCCAATCCACGTGTCTACAAAATAATCTAGAAGAGATTGTAGCTGGATCTCATTCTGGATCTCTTGCGAAAACGTGAAGAACACAGCTTAGTCTTTAGGACACAGAGTCAGAAGTCGATAAACCAGCGATTACCCATATGAAGCGTGTGCGAAAAAGCCCTAAATACTTGGATGATTATTTCGATAATGGAGATAAAGGATTCGGACGATTCTGGTGGGGATGTGTAATGGGATGATGGTTTTCGAATTGCATGGGTTGTCGAGTTACATTGGTTTCCATACACAAATCATCGGTGTATTCCATGGTGAATTACATTTCTTAATAATGTTGTTTTCCCACAAATTCTTAATAGTCTCATCGATCTTTTCTTCCAGATTAACTGGTTGCATATGTGGTCTAAGGTTAATTGGAGGTCCTTTCGTGTCTATTCTATGTTTAATCATCGTCGTACATCCGATATCCCATTTATCCGCCATAAAAAACTCCTTGATGTTTTTTAACAATATCCACAATCTTTGGTTTATCTGCAATTTAGTTGACTACTGTTCGCACAATTTAATTTATTATCTGCCTTTTCTAATTTTACGTTCATTAGTTTCTCAAAAATCTTTCTATGGATTACATTTACTCTTGCACCTGTGTCTAATAAACAATCCTCCACGTTACCTTGTATCATCAACTTTATACTCGGCCGGCCTTGCATTCTATCATACGATATATTTTCTGCTTCCCATTCATCTATTGACAAAATCCTGGCATTTTCTTCTGTGTTCTCTTCTTCAATTGTTCCCACTAAACATCGTTCAAGCTTGTCCTCAAAAGTTTCTTTCTTTATAAATTTCCGTACTTTATCATTTACTCTTGCTTCACTTATCTCAACATTCCTTTCATCGTCTATCACTACGTCTATAATATTTGATATATTACTTCTACTATAAATACCAATACTTTGGGAGTCGCTGGTATCCTTTAATTTATTGCCCCGACTGGCTCCACTTCTATCGAGGCGTTGCCTTTTGGGTGTTCACTTCCTGTAACCGATTCTTCATATTCTTCAATGTTATTCACGAATCTCCGATTATCTCCTAGTCTTCTAACTTCTCTATCTCTATATCTTTGTTGATTGTAGCCCGATCCTCGATAGTTATTGTCCCCTGTATTTTGCTGTCTTCTGCCATTAAGGTTTGTATAACATTCACTTTCACTGTGCCCTTTAT
>MQRK01216666.1:46889-57001 GCA_001938485.1 Girardia tigrina
ATATTTAATAGATACATTAAAAGATATTTTTTATTTTTAAATAGATATTTTATTTTTTATGATTTTCTTTTATTATATCATTTTTAATTTTTTTTTAAAATATTTAAAAACATTAAAAATATTTTGTTTTTAAAAACGTTTTTGATTTTTTAATAATAGTTTTATTTTATCATTTTTAATTTTAAAATATTGAATAAGCATATTAACATAAAAATATTTTACCCTCTAAATTAAAAAATAATAAATTATTCAGGCGAGATAAAAATTTAAATTAACTCCTCATAGTCGCAGTTTCAATAATGTTCCCGTAAGCTGATATGACTCTTCCGACTGACATAACTTAATACAGTTATGTCATATTGTGGACGAATATTATTACGAGTTTGGATTTTTCTCCAAACCGCCTACCAAAAATGAAACATGCATTCCCGCTGAGTAATTAATGGGAAATTTACACATGTAAATATGTTAATCCTCCAAATTACATCAGTAAATAAATTAATCATTTAAATTACACAAATTTCCAAATTTTTAATATTCTTTTTACTTTTTTTGGCTCTTTTTACGTGCTATGCATCCAAATTGGTCTGGACGATAGTTGTACGTCGAATTTAGCCTTAAAGTACGGAAGCCTGTAATAAAATCTCTGCTCAATAAAAAGAATTTGTATGATCTCAAATATCGGCACTGGTTGCTAATGGATTGGATTTTCGTTTTATTTTTTATCAAAGTCAATTGCATCAATTGTATTTATTTCGCCGCAAGACACTCTCTTGCGGTTATGGTTTTGGGCTCCTCTGGATCTGGACATGGAAATTTTCACTTAGTGCTTCCAAACACCAATGTTCATACTGGCAGATAACTTTCTATCTTAACTGAGTACCATAAAAGATCATTGGAACGTCTACACTGACATGTTCCAGGGTCATCAGGTGAGAAATGTCCGAGTCTCATTCCATGTGAGGACTCTGGACTTGTTAGAGTTACGAATGATTATCACTGTAGTCAATACTCAAGGTAGGCTTTCCACATGTTAGACTGCTAATCCAGTTATTATTGTTCGTTTATAATTAACGTAATTCAATATTACGTTGTTCCTATTGCCTTTGTGCCAAACTAAATGTATCCGTTATAAAATATGAAAATATTAAACATTTTTTGTTCATTTAAAAGTACTTTTTATGACATTCAACATAACCAAGTATATGATGGCCTCCATATATCTAATTAATTGTCAAAAGTAGAAGTGGAAATAATATGGAAATAACCACCCTACCTCTTTGAACGAGCGTGACTCGTCAAAAACTTTCCCGATCGCAACAACCTGAGTGACGCTCGTTCATACAACAATATGGAAATAACCACCCTACCTCTTTGAACGAGCGTGACTCTTCGTCAAAAACTTTCTCGATCGCAACAACCCGAGTGACGCTCGTTCATAAAACAGGAAAATGATGGTGTTGAGATAGAGAGACAAAAAAGATGTGTTTTTTCTATCAACCATGATTGAATTCGACTGCGGAAAACAGCGGGTTTTACGACCTATTATTGTCAAAAAGGACTATAACAAACATTATTATCTTGGTTGCAACAATAAAAAAACCTTGTGATTTTTTTTACCTACCTAGTGGAAAAAAACTTGACCTCAAATTGAAATCTAGACTGGAGCCTTATGTAAATTGCAGGATTATGTGCATCTATTAATAAAATATGTAGTATGGTGATGATGTGTCACATGTGTACAAGTCGTCTATAAGTGGGAGATTAACAAGGACCATCGATTCAAGGGTGAATCATGATTACAGTGCCCCCTCCAGTAAACCGCGGCTGCATCTCAAAAATTTTTTATTTGTTGGCGTTTTTTTACACCTGATATTATTATTACAACACGGTAATAATTTTTATTTATTGTTATAATTTTTAAAATATACAATATAAAATAATTTTATGTTTTAAGAAAAATTTATGGTTCATGTATTGTTACTCCGGTAAGGGTTTAGTTTTCACCCGGGAAAATATTTTGCTTACCGTAACTCGTAAAATATAGATGATATAAATACTTCTTATAGTAAAATTTCCTTTCAAATTATATTCCGAATGAAAGAAACATGAAATAGAAAATTAAAATTAAAAATACTCGGTATTTTTTTTAAATTTTAAATTCGAAGCTACTACAAAAAATTATAATTTATGCATAAAAAATTGACATTAATTAATTTGTTTAAATTGGTGTATTTATAATAAATTTTACATTTCTCAGTCAAATCTATCTCTATCTGCTTCTGCAATATTCGAGCAAGTAAATTAGTTGATGACATTCATTTCATTTTTTTGCTTTTTTAGAATGTCCAAGTGAAAGCACACTTCATTTTCAATTGAGCAAAAGCTAGCCGTTATTGATCGTGTTAAAAAAGGTAAAACTAAAGCTGCAATTTGGCGGGAACTTGGATGCGGAGAGTCAACAATCAAGGACTGGGACAGAGATAAGCATAAAATTTGAGATTTTCTCTAGACCTTAGATGAGGACGTTGGTTTTAATCGCAAACCTCTTAGAACAGCAGAGAACGATGGTCTGGATGAAGCTATCTGGTTCCAACAACAACGAGGAATGGGAGTGCCATTATCTGGTCCAATAATACAGGCAAAGGTATCTGACTTAGCCAAATTGATGGGCATTGCTGAGTTCAAAGCCAGTGATGGATGGCTATACCGATGGCAGATGCGTCATAGCATTAAACATGGCATAATTTCTGGTGAATCAAGATCAGCTGATCATTATCCTGCCGCTGTGTATCCCCTCGAACTTGAAAAGAAGATTAAAGAAGAAGGCTACCATTCCGAATAAATATACAACGCAGATGAAACTGCCCTTTATTACAAGCTACTACCTTCAACAAGCCTCATGTCACGAAGCGACAAACATTGCAAAGAGGGATATAAACAAAGCAAGAAGCGAGTCACCATCATGATTTGTGCAAATGCTACTGGTGGTCACAAACTACAGCATAGTAAATTCAAGAAATCGCCGTTGCCTACACCATGTTAATCGTGAAAATCTTCCTGTTGTTTATGCATCATCAAAAAATGCTTGGATGACTCGTGCAATTTTCTCCCAATGGTTCCAGCATGATTTTGTTCCATCCGTTCGTCGCTATCAAAGTTCAATCAAGTTTGAAACAAAGGGATTACTTTTGTTGGACTGTTGTCCGGCTCACCCTCCCGCAGAAGAACTTGTTTCAAATGACGGCAAGATGAAAGTTATGTACCTACCGAAGAATACGACAAGCATACTGCAGCCCATGGACCAAGGCATAATCAATACGTTTAAGCAACTTTACCGTAAAAAAATCAACCAAAACAGAAAAGAATCACAGACTTTTTTAAAGTAAATACATAATAGACTAAACACTAACAAAAAATGACTGATTAAATTTTACGACTTTAATTTAATTGGAATAAATAAATTTATTGGAACCGTCTTTAGTTTTTCATTAATTCGCAGAGTTAAATACATATGAACCATTTTATTATGAACCACTTGTATTTAGATATTTTTAAATAAGCGTTGAGTATGCCTTATTGTGGATGTGTAACTGTCCTAAAATTTCATATTTTACAAATACCCAATCTTATACTGCTAAAAATGCTTTCAGTAAACCACGGGTTAAATTAATGGCTCCCAGCATCCGCGGTTTACTGGGGGGGGGCACTGTATATGAAATATTTAATAGAAAAGTTGTATTAACATAAACTTAGTTAAATTTTTTAAAAAAGGAAAGTTGATTATTTGTAACGCAATTTTTCTTCAAGTTATTTGAATTTACTAATAAACACGCGTCGAAAAATTTGTATTGAGAGTATTCGCGTTTAATGACTTGTTAGGAAAACAGGTCACCTAGTTCTATTTATAATGAATTTCAACAAGTGGATTTATTTAATTAAAAGTACAAGTCAAATACCTTTACCAGATGGGATATCAAGTGCGTCCACTCCCCTGTGCTCAGCCTTACTGAGCACTCAACAATAACATGTTCAGTATATCACGCGAATGAAGTAGTTTGAATTGATTTCGATCAAAATACTTGAAGTTCTTTTGACTGTCAAAAGGTTCCGAGATTCTTTCTTGCCGATTAATTATGTATTTTATTAAAATTTTAATCAAATAATTATTAAATGTAATTTTTTATTATAAAAATACGTTTAAAAAATATTGTCAATTTTGTTTGCAGGGTAAAACAATTCACAGAATTAATAGATGATCTCATAACTGATATTCCTAAAATATGGACATTCTTGGCTCAGTTTTTGGAACGGTTTATTCAAAATGCAAGTTCCGATGTGGACTTTTACAACATCATTTTCGAAGACTTATTGTCAAATAAAAAGGCTGGTGAATGTTTGGTCTCTATTTTAAAATACGCGACCAATCGATTGGGGGTCGATGTAACGAAAGCAGTGGTCGATAATCATTTACGGTCCCTAGTGGCTTCTGTAATCGATAACAAGGACTTTCAAATACACAATCAGTTGAAGAATATTTCTTTCTCAATCGAGTCCGAAATTTCTCTCTCTAACTCCAAATTTTCAGATCCGTTTAAATCAGAGTTGATTTCGCGACTGTCCGATGACGTGGAGAGTATTTATGGTGTTTTGGAATCCCGATACGACATGAGCACAATGCTTACGGACGAATTTGTTTATTTTATGGCTCATTGTTTATTTTCTTATATTTGTGGTAATTATTTTTTATTTTATTCAATAACCTCATCACCATCATAATCGTCTTGCCGAACTGCCGGTCACCACTCTCTATCATATCAATAGCATATACTGCCACGTGACCACTGACGTGGCTGCCATTCAGCTAGTCAATACACACACTCATGTATACACACACGCACCACTCAACGCTAATAACTCAGTAAATCTAATGACTATACACGACACACTGTATATTGAGATTTGAATATTCATTGTATGTTTATAATAATTTTATGAGTTAATATTTTCATTTTATATTGTATTCTATTTTTTCATTAGTAATCCCACGATTTGTTTATGAATAGCCGCGTTTCATTAATGGGAACTTATCGAATTTTTTATGAATTTATCTCAAATTAAACACAAATATCAAAATCTGCTTTTTTCGAGACTTGATGAAATAGCAAGTTTCTCTTTGCTCAATAATGTCAATTGTCTGCTGTGAATAAATGTTAGATTTTGGAAAACGGTTGATAAGTGACTGTTGAAATTCGGGACAAGTTACGGTAGTAACGCTAGAAGTGTCTACATTCATTAAGGGGTAAACCCTTCTCTCGTATTTCTCTATAGCATCATTAAAGAACCATTAATTCTTTTTCTAAAATCAGTTTCATAATTATTCTTCGTGAAATAATTATTATTTTAAAAAAATGAATAACAAACACAAATTAATTATACAGCGAACTCCATATTATTCGGGTTAATGATGGTGAGGGTTGTCTTGGATAATCCACAAAATAATATTAAAAAATATTAGTATCATACAAAAACAATGAAAATACATTCAGTGCTTTGTTAACAAATCTGTAATTTTGGTTTGTTTTCTCAAAAGGGAATTTTTCAATGACTTTTTGTTATCCTCTCAAACTTTTTAAGATTTTACATGTTTTAGTCGAAGGTCCATTGGTCGACGTACTATAGTATTATAAGTGTCTATGACTAGCATGATTGGTAATATCTTCCGCCTTACTTTCTGTCTGATTTTCATTTGGATTTGAAATAATATCACTATCACTCTGTATGTTGAATCCTTGATCAGATGAATCAAATTACATCCATTTCCTCATATTTAGGGGATGAGCATTTTCTAAGTCAACAAAATTTTTAATTAGTTTATATAATTCTGAATTGCTACATATATCAGATTCAAAAGAGTCCGAAACATTACTTTCTACATTTAACAAATTTTTCTACCGCGATCGTACTAATATTATTGGTTTAATTTTATTCCAAGATTTAAAAGTTCAATATATTGTATCCAACATTGTCTTTTTTTCATAAATTCATTAAATTATTATTTTCGGTTCTGGCGTTTTATTAAAGAGATAACTACTTGATCCATAGATTGAATTATAAATGTTACATTATGTAGTAAAAATTTTGCAGCTTTAAGACAGTCGTCTTTTTACAATATGCCGTCATTTGGATGACAAGGAACATAACAGTGTGGTAATGCTTTACTCAAATTTCAAGGACCAATTTATTTTTAAACCAATGTTCAAATATCCTCTGTCCATTCGTGCTCCTTGTTTTTTTGTATTAGTCAGCAGGAAATTTCTTTACTTCTTTGGATAGATCTCATTTATCCTGATATAGACCGATATAGTACCCAAGGTTAATTTTCGCAGTTTTACTATCGGAAACTTACATATCGTGATGGATCTTAGTTATTGATGTAGGTCTAAGGTTAGTGAATTTCATCCATAATCAAATGCTTAAAATTTGAATTAAAGATTAGGCAATACAGAGTTTCGCATCAAAGTTGATTTTGAATCATATGGTCATGATCTTAGCTAAAGGTCATTTAATATTCTTTATAGTCATTCTAAATGTGACATTAAAATATTTTATTTGACGAATATTAGTTTAATATTAAAGTTTTTATTAACTAATATTTGTTTGAATTCATGGAGAAACATATTTTTGTTTTAAACTTTGCTTATTTCAATTTACTCTGATATTACACGAGATTTCGATACTGTTAAAATAGTGATAATAAATATTTGATAAAGTAATATTTATGGTTTTTAGGTTGTTTAATAATATTATATTTTAAAGTGTCCACCATAGATAAAATGCATAATGTTCAAATGGTCGATGATAGTTTATGAGGAGATAATATCTAATAGAAAGAGATAGACATTGACCATATTCAGTGACATGTGACATTGACAGGTTTTATCATTCTGTCTTGACAATTGATTAGGTTCGTTGATACTGGAACATGACAAATTATCTTGTTTATTTTAATTTACTAAGAAAACTAATATTACTTAGATAATATATTTCAAACAGCAAATGATTTATATTTCGGAAATTATGTTTGATTAAGACTTTTTTCATATATATTTTGTAAAATTAATGTAATAACTTTAATATTACTAAACTGTATTATTTATGATTTTATATATTTGGAAAATGATTTGTTAAAATTTGAATTAATACAGTAAGCAGAATTAATTTGATTGATATTTATTTTAACTACTTAAGGGTCTTAGAAACAAGGAACTTGTACTGACTTCCAATAAGGACATTCTGCAACATAAATAATTACAATTTATCATTTTTATGACATGTAGTTAAAGATTTACCTTTCGAAATTTAATGTAAATAGAAAATAGTTCTTTATAAAATAACGTGTTTTTATCTTTACATTTCAATTATTTTCATAATTACACATATTTATCATTTTGTAAGAAAATAAAAAATCCTTACTAATATAACTTTTTAAAAGACTATCATTGAAGAAATCACAAAAAAAATTGAAACTTAATTGTTCTCAGGAACGAAAAAAGTATTAAAGGCAAATAATTAGTACTTCTTCACATCTAATATTTTTCAATCTTGCTAAATCTCTTGTTAATCCATTTAATCTTCAGAATGTTCTTTTAGAGGTATTATATTCGAAACTAATTGATTAAAGAATATTGTTTTATTTTTAGTAAATAATTTATACTAATTAAAATTACTTCAATGTATGTTGTAATTTTTATAAGGTTTTACTTAAATTTTTCTTATCTATTGTGATAATTGATCGGTTCCTTTTCATATTTATTTATTTGACTGTTTGATTGTATATTATGCAAAATTTCTTAACCCAATTGGGACAATCAATGCAATCGTATGATCATTTCATAAATAAATTCCAATGATTTTTCTAAAAAAATATTTTCTTGGAATTTTAGAATTGTTTATATTTGCTTATAAACAATAATAATCAGAAGAAGGCTTTTATTTGTATAAATTTGTAGACATGTTTCCTCTTAAAACCTTTTAACTAAAGCAAAATCTAAGAATTCCTTGCACACAAAAATATTAATTGTTTGGGAAGTCTAAGCAAGATTAACAGACTTATTTTAAATATTGACGTGATCGTGCTATTTTAATGATCTTTTTTTTCAATAATTATAGTTTAATTTTATCTCATAGATGAAATTGCAATTTAATTTAAATATTTAAATAATGCATATCGTATTCTCTTATCAATTTTGATGGATGAACCGTTACCTTCAGACAAAACAAACAAATATATATATATATATATATATATATATATATATATGGTAAATATATACATCGATATACCAAAGAGATGTTCACGCAATCATTATACATAAGCTAAATCATAAAAAATACTTTCAAAGCCGAAACTATGTAAATGAATCTTATAATTTTTATATTGATTTTTACTAAAATTATCTTGAACTTGAAATGATAATAACAGATATTACATATTAGTAGCAATACATATTAACATAATACAATATATGTTATATTCTGTCATGAATTATTGTAATAAAAATAATTTTTAATGAAAAATATTAAACAGGAATTGATTTTATTTAATTTTTCGTTAAATTAACTGTTTTTTTAATTTCTAATGATTCATTGTTGCTAAAAATAATGAATAGCTTTTCCTGTTTGATAAACATTGATAAATTAATACTGTTTCGTTTCACAGATTTACCGTCAGCAGAAGAGATCGCTAATTTTCTGATGGATAAGCAATTATTTTTTATAAGATTGATCAACGACCGATCTTCAAATGAAACCCAAACAATATTGGCACTCGTTAATTTAGCAACTAGTCTTGAAGAAAAAGGTACTTCTTTGTTGGATCTTCTGTTAAATCTTAACTATTGTATTGAAATTTTATTTTATTATTATATTTGTTAATCTTACAAATTTATCATTTTCAAACAACATAAATGATTAAATAAATTTGTTAATCTAAGTATTTAAAATAAAATACATGTTAGGCATTTCAATACCGGAAATATCATATTTCCAGGAATTAAAATAAGTATCAATGTTGTTTTTTCATTTATTGTTAAAATAATGTTTTGTCAAAACGTCGAGTTTTTCGCAAAATAATTTTCTTTTTGAGAAATCATTTCTTCATCCATATACTTTTTCTTGCATTGGGAAAATCATACTTATTGAAATAACAATTCTTGAATATCATTTGTTCTTGTAAGTCAGCTTTGGTAGAATCCCATCACATTTGTCTCCATAACTCCATAAATGCGTCATATAAGGGACAAAAAAAATTTTAATAAGTTTTAACAATTATACTTGTGAAGTAGTTTCAGTACTTGATCTCTATTTGCATAATATTAGGGTGAACCAAAAGTCTTTTCCTATTTTCTACGTCTTTTTGTTCAATTGCTTCTTATTACCAAATAAAGATATTTTATATAGATGTGATATATGTTTGTAAAGCTCTTGAACTACTCTATCAAAATATATATTAAAACTTTTAATTAGTCGTTAATATAATTTTTATGGTCTTTTAGAAAAATCATAGAAAATTTTGAAATTCGTGTTCTTTTACGCCATTACTGGAAACAGGTCTTGAACTGCAGCAACAAAGAAGATATGCCAAGTTAAAGGCGATAATATGGTCTCAAATCGTACTGCACAAAATTTGTTCAAAAGGTTCAACGAAGGCGCATTGACCTCGGAGACAATGCACGTTCAGGCCGACCCGAGCAATTTGTGAAGCCGTCGAGAAAAATCCGTCAATAAGTACTCGCAGATTGTCGGCCGAACTTGATATTCCTCAAACATCCATTGTACGACACCTTCACGCTCTTGGCAAGGTCAATAGACGATATCGAGAAGTGCCTTATGAATTGACACACATTCAAGCCGAAAAGCGTTTCGAAACTTGTCAAAAAGCGAGTTCTTCTACAACAGGACAATGCAAAACCGCACACCGCCAAACAAACAGGAAAAAATCAAAAATCTCGACGCCTTTGAACTTCTTCCACACCCAGTGTATAGTCCGGATCTTGCGCCATCCGACTATCATCTTTTCCGCTCTATGGTACACTTTCTTCGTGGTCGCA